>QANW01003663.1:678807-901262 GCA_003254865.1 Dryas drummondii
GGGGGGGGGGGGGGGGGGGAGGGAGAGAGAGAGAGGTTGAAGGAGAAGAAGCCAACTAGCATAGATGCTTACATTGTACTTCAGGATGTAGAATGATGCGTCACTGGCAATAGCCACTAAATCACCACTATCGGCCCAATAGAGATTCTGACATGTTCGATGAAAGAATAAGTTGAATTGTATGAAAAATGAAAATAGCAATTACAGGAATGTTTAAGGTAGGTAGGGGCTCACTTTCACAGTAACATCAATTCTACGAATCAACCTGCATTCAGCCCAATCATAAAAACAAATAAAATCATTTGAGCACATCGCCAATAAAGTTCCTCCATAAATATGTTCAGCTGAAAATGTTGGTCGAATACTCCTCTTCTCCTGAAATATGCCACTTCTATTAAAATAAACTCATATTCTCTAGCAGGAATTAAGAAAATGAAACAAATTTCTACCAGAAGTTTTGTTTTGTGTTGGACTTATAACATGCAGACAACAATAACACAGGGTAGATAAACTGAAAAAAAAAAAAATTAAAAACAAACAAACCTGGAAGTTTTTAGTGAAAATCTTAATCTTTGAAGTACTCTCTCTAACAGCATATTCTCCATCAGATGACCAAGCAAATTCCAAAGCAGAACCAAATGACCGATTTCTCCAGGCCAGAGCAGTATATATAATGTACTCTCCATCACCACAAACAACAACAAACCTCCCATTGGGATTGTGCCTTAAGCTCTGTAAACAAATATTGAGCAGGAAGAATCAACTAATGCATGTTTCACCCACACAATTTAGTAGAAATAAGTCACTATATTCTAAGAACATAATTAACTTAATGCTTTTTCAATTTGAAAATGAATAATAGCAAAGAAATATTAGTTCATACAGAAACCATTTCTCACTAATTTCCTAAGAAAGTCAATTACAAAGCGACCATCCACAGCTTAACAATAATCTATGTTGTTAAGTACTAGACACCTTCTCTTTTAACAAGAAGAACACGTCACTTCATCTGAAGCAATAATTGTACTTCCACTCTCACTGAAGTTGAACATTCTTAGAGAAACTAATAAAGTTCTACGTCAAGAGTCACTCCTTAAATTGATGTGGTCATAATATGGACATACGGCCATGGATGAAGATAATTTAAATAAATGAACCGCATAACAGCAAACAATTTCCAACACAAAGGAAAGTTCTCGTACTCTTATCATAAAACTACTACCACAACTTAAAGCAGGAAAACATGAAGCCAGAGTGAGAAAACTACAGTAATAAAACTTGAAAGTCTATCAACCATACATTTTAAATGCGATTGTATGGGTTATAAAAAAAAAAATGTGATTGTATGGAAACACATCCTGTCAAGATGACAATAAGTAAAAGCAAATAATAATGATTAGTTTACATCTGCAGAAATTATTGAAGCGTGAAAGGACGGTGAGCTATCAAGAAAGGAGTAACTATTAAGTTACCATAAAATTAATGAGAGAAAAAAAAAACTTCATCATGTATTACATAATAACCTAGAAAACTACAAAACAAGACAAGAAAGATACAACGAAATCATCAGGTGAGAAATCGAAGGAAGAATTTAAAACTAAGAGTCAAAGAAAGCCTCACTTGAGGGTAAAGATCGCATGTACCCAACTCCTTAACGGCCAAAGGCAATCTCTCTCCATCAGTAACCTACAGAGCAAAGCAAAAATAGAGCACAGGGTAGTCAACTAACAAAGAGGACAGGACCATGCAGCAAAGAAAAAGTCAATCTAAAAGAGTTCAAACCTCGTAATCAGCTCCCACACTCTTAATGTTGACGGTTTGAATTTCATTGTGCTTAGCCCAAATGATCTTTCCACTATTGTCCATACTAGCAACAGGTACTTCACGCCCAAGTTTAACCATAATGGTTCCTTCATCATAACCAATCACAACACTGTACAAGTTGATAAGAAAAGAAATCATCTTAGATACAGTTTTTTTATAGGGAACCTTAGATACAGTTTTGAAACATGCTCCAGAAATTATGAATTCATTTTATTGGGCACCTTACTCAAAAACTTGGCATGATGTTTGATTAATTTATTAAGAAGACTAACAACTCAAGACATTATTGCAAGAAAAAAAAAATTCCTTTTTCCCAAACTTCAACACAGTAATGGCACCTATTGATGATCTTGAAACACCTTAACATGGTCCCAATGTCAATGAATAAATGATATCAACAGATATTGCACACCAAATAGAGAAACTGCAACGAAAATTTAAGAAGAAAAAAGAATTAGAAATCTCACCGCCGTGAACCCTTCATGTATCCAATAGCCCAAACTCTTTCAAGCCCATAGTTCAATGTGTTCTCAAGCCTGTAAATGAACCACACAATTATACTAGGCCTTATTTGAAAATAGAAGAAAAAATTCAAAAATAAAACAGTCAGAAAGGTCAAAACAAACTTACAAAATTCATAAAGAAACAAACAAAAAAAAGTTGAATACCCACACAAAAGATATAATATCCTAGGAATCAAGATACAGAAATTTTGTGCAGCACAGGAATTACCTGTAAGTGGTGGAATGCCATATTCGAACTGTTCCATCCTCAGACCCCGTAATTATTATAGGAAGCTCAGGATGGAAACACACAGCAGAAACATTGTGTGTATGGCCTTCAAGTGTCTGAACACAACCTTTGGTTTGATAGTCCCACACCTGCTTTCATAAGATTATGCATGAATTTTTCACCGAATCATCACATAGATATACAATCTAAACATTGCTGAAGAAAAGGGATAGATGAAGGGAGACCTTAGCAGTGTGATCGTCAGAACCAGTAATTAAATAAGGTTTATCACCACCAGTAAAGTAATCAACGCAATTTACTCCTTTTTGATGGGCGTCCAATGTAAAATTTGGGTCAGGGGAGCCTAGATTCCAGATCTGCCAAGGAAAAAAAACCAGTAACCCCGTAGCATAATTAGCACCAGTAAACCCAAATGTAGTAATACATGCAAGAAAGCCACCAGAACATGTCATGTTTACCTTTATGGTGCGATCAAGTGATGCACTTGCAAAAGTGTTTGTATCTTTAGGATTAAATGTCACTTGCATCACATAATGGGAATGTCCTTCAAATATCTGAGTACAAACCCAACCCTTGTCCCAATCCCAAAGCTTGATGAGCATATCATCAGATGATGATAGCACATATGGAAGTGTAGGATGGACAGCCACACACCTAATGTAGTCTGTATGTGCCTCAAATACTTTAACCTTATCCATTGTATTGTAATTGTATACACGAATAAACATGTCATCTGCTCCAGCAACAACCCATTGCTTGCGTGATATAAATTTGGCTGATCTAACTGCAAACCCATGATTTAGACATTAAAGCATGATAATCTTATTGGGGGAAATTTCCAGAAAAGAAATGTCCATCAAGAATAAAGAAATGCAAACAGACAGAGTAGGCATCCAACAAAATACCTGGTAACTCAGTGACCTCAAAAGACTTAGCCATGGTCTGCAACAGTACGAAGAAAATTCAAGTGAGCACATGCTTACATCCACAACCACTTAAATAAACCTAAGAGTTCAAAGGCTCACTTAAAGTTTAAAACAAGTCCAGGAGAAAGGAAGAAACACCAACTGTTTGTGATTTGTTTATTTATTAAAAAACAAAAAAACCCTAAATGACACCGTACCAGTTACAAGAAATGAAACGGTAGGTCTCACATGATGATTTAATAAGTATTAAATGCATCACAGAATTAGCTAGAACGACTTGGCAGTAGATAATAGCATACTTATCAAACCTAGAGAAATGACAAAACCCAGACTACCTACTTTTCTAATCACTCAGGGTAAAAAACGCAATATCTACAAAATAAATGTTATTGTTTAGTATAAATGTAATATTTATGAAGATCAAAAGAATTTCTATAAGTAGCACCTCAAGTCAGTGTCCAAATAGGTATCAAAAAGAATTTTATGAAGTTGCTTTGTCAATGATCAAAGTGAGTATAAAATTTCTGTCTGTAACCATCACTGTTCAATGCCTATGAGTACATCTGAATAAGCTCAATTAAGAACAAGTGACCAGGAAATCCTATGCTGAACTACACACAAATCATGACTTGGGACAGTCCCAGATCAGCAATTCCTTGCCCTTAGTTTGGCATCTAGTTCGTCTACAGAGTAAAGAATTTCTGTCACAGTAAGGTCCTCTATCACTCTATCAATTAATTTTAATCTAAAGTTCTCAAGACTTTAGTTGGGATATCTTAAACTTAACAAGGAATCTCATAAATGATCTTCTGGTCGTACAAGTTCCATAACTTCAGTTGTAACTCTTTCATTCAGACCAAAAGATTTGTTTCTATAATGTCTTAACATGTGATGAAGCTAGTCATACAGATCATAGAATTTCAACTCTCATATTGCAACAATACCTCTTAAGAACAGTTAAGATACTCACATATTCCGCTAAATGTTAAGATCAAGCTTTATAGGTGCTTTTAGCAGTGGCTCACAATTACAATAAGTTAAAGATCCATCGTCAACATTTCTTAATATCCAAACAGAAGATGAATATTTTGAAAACAGACACCATTTTAACTTCTATTTTCAGAAATACGTCAGTATAACTTAGTTGAAAATGCTACTTGCAGTAAATTTAATGTACATATATCTAGATCATACCTGTGTCTGGTAGTTCCAAATGCACACAGTTCCCGAATATAAACTCGCCAAAATCCTGCAGTAAGAATCATCATTCAACACATTAATAACCATCAATTTTCCCTGCCATTCTCTGAGCTCCCAACTCATTGTTATATTAATGTGTTTGAGTCACAAAAATTACAAGTTTCACCAAATTATCTTAAAAAATCATATATATAAAAAAAATTAAAAAAAAAAAAGAAACTTAGGCTGCCATGGCACCCCAGCGTAGGGGTGCTACCTCGAGCAAAATGTCTGCCACATCATTACACTTCAATAAGAAAAAAAAAAAAAAAAAAAACTGTAGAAAAAATATCAGGCTGAAGAGATGGCACTACTACTCTCACTAACTAACCACCTATCACATTACCTATTGTTTCACCAAATTGTCTATGATCCTATCTAATTTGAGTAGCAAGCCCATTTCCAAATTGTAAAGTATAAAAAGAAAAAATAAATATGAGCGACATCAAGCAGAGGAGCGGGGATGCATGGCATTGCTATTGTGACTTACAAAGTTGTAACAAATTATATTGCTATTGTCAATAATAATAGAATTTAAAGAAAGAAGGACAGGTGAGAGGAATGTAATGTAGTTACCATGGCTCTGTTGGATGTAGATCCACAGATTTTACTCTCTCTGATCTTTGAGCAAGTTTTCTCTGAACCAAAAGATTACATTAGACCATTTCTCACACAATTCAGAATATAACTATTAAGATCGAGATCTGATCCACATAGAGAAGCGAGATTAAAGGAATTCAATAGCATTACCTTGATTTCCAATCTGAGAGGCTGTTAATACATTGCAAAAAGCAAAGAAAATCAATCAGTGCCAAATTAAAACACCAAATCTTAAAATTAATTCACAAACTCAGATTTCTGTTTGATTAGCGAGAAAGTAAATAGAAACTCAGAATCGAACATAAGATCCCGACGAAATTCAAGTTCTAATTGCTCAGTTTGTTGCCGCGCAACGAAATGAAAACAAAATGGAAAATTAAGAAATCGTTGAATTCCAAGCAGCCAAACAGAGCATAAGGAATTTCACCACTCTGACTAAAATTCATGCAGTTGGTCAAACAATGAGGAATTGGTGCGAAGTCAAAATGGATTCGAATCAGATCTGTGATGCAGTGTAATGTGAAAACGTTTACGGAACCGGAAGATATCACAGACTCACCATTTTCGCAGAGCTCCGGCCGAGATCACAGTGCGGGAAACCCTAGCAATCCAGGTGATCCGAGCTCAGAGATAGAAAAAGAAAAAGAAGAAGAAGAAGAGAAAGAGAGGGAGGGAGAGAGATTTTGGTGTTTCGTATTTGGAGAGAGAGCTCTGTGTCTGTGTAAATACGAGAGCGAGCAAAAGCTTTTGCGGTTAAGACAGTGATTTTACGATAGTGCCACTGGTGGGGAAACCCGGGCTCTTGAGACGTGGATGGTGGACTGATCGACGGTGGAGACTTGTCGAGTGGTAAAGCTCTTTTGGTGTGAAATGTGAACAATGTGATCTGAGGAGCGAGTCTGTGTGGCATTGACGTGGATGGTACGCTGGCAATATGGACGTCGCCTGCTGAGGCATTGGCCAACCCCGAGATGGTAAGTCGGCATGACAAATGGCAGTATTTGTACATGGAGTTCTAAACTCTTATGTATTTGATATATTATATTATTTTAAGATTTCAAAATATTATTTTTTTGTTATTTTTTTATTGTATATATGCTAACACATTTACAATTTATCTAATATTTAACAGAAAAAATCGACCATCAATATTCGTAACCGAAATGCACTAGCAAAGATTGAACATCATGGTGATTCAAGACTCATCTCATACTGATTTGAGGAGCGACGTTAGGTACATCATTATTTAATTTAATACATACCTATTCGTTAGTATTGTTTGAGACTTTGACAATATTATTTTTTTAGAGACACAACACTTATGGTGCTTTGGTGAATCAAAAGGTAGAAGAGACCACCATAAACAAGGATAGCTTCATCAATGAACAAAAAAAGGTATGTTTCTATTATTGTTTGTTGTTTGAATTTCATATATGTATATTATCGTATCCTAAGTTTTGAGTTTGATAAAAAAAATAATTAATGAGTAAATTATAATTTAGTACCTCAATTATACACTCATTTTCAATTTGGTACCTCAACTTTCAAAATTTGACAAAAAATACCTTAACTTTCATTTTGTGTCAAAATAGTACCTTCGTTAGTTTTTCTATCAAATAAACCGTTATCTGCTGACGTGGCAGGGGCATTTTCGTCTTTTTACCCACATTTAAAAAATAATAATATTTTTTAATACAAAATTTTTTAAAAATAATTAAAATTAAAAAAAAAATTTCATTTTTCCCCTCCCCCGCCCCGCCCCCAGCCATCCCCTCCCCTCCCCAACCAGCCCCTCNCGACCATCCCCCTGCCATTTCCCCCCAAAAATTTTATAAATTTTTTCATTTTAATTATTTAAAAAAGAATTTGTGTTCAGGACGAGGGACGAAACTGGGGGTGCGATGAGGGAGAGGGGAAGGGATGGCTGGGTGGGGGCGGGGGCAGGAGGGGAAAAAATTAAAAATTAAAAGTTTTAATTTTTTTAAGAATTTTTTATATAAAAATATTATTATTTTATAAATGTGGATAAAAAGACGAAAATACCCCTGCCATGTCAGCATATAATGGTTTATTTGACAGAAAAACTAACGGAGGTACTATTTTGACACAAAATGAAAGTTAAGGTATTTTTTGTCAAATTTTAAAAGTTAGGGTACTAAATTGAAAATGAGTGTATAATTGAGGTACTAAATTATAATTTACTCATAATTAATTTAGTCTTTTCAATACGTTTTTTATAATAATTATTATTATGATCAATCCTTATCTATTATTTTCAACTGCTGACATCTCTATTGGGTTAGGAGATTGCTAGAATAGAAACAACATAGAGTAAGAGAGATGGGTTCGTGTGTATCAGTTCATATAGACTCGGACTCGGCAATAAAACTCATAATGTCATTTGGGTCCAAAACTGTTGGCAAGCTTGTCGTGACTTAAACGTCACCAGTCAAGGAGGATAAACCCACCAATGGAATTGGAAATGGGGATTGTCCAATGATCAACCATCTTCCTCTTAAATATCACTGGTGGTGTCTTGGAAAAACAATTGGCCTTGGGATTAGTCGCTCCAATTTCAAGGTCGGAATGTCTGCCGGCTCCCTTGCTTCGGTGGTCTGTAAATCATGAAAGGAAGGAAGTGAGGGAGAGGGAAAGAGAGAGAGAAAGGGTTGGTTATGGGCTGGGCTGGACTGTTGCTGGGGATGGGACAATGGGTTTTGCCTATTGTCTCTCTTTCTTTTTTTTTTATAGTTTTTTTAATTAGTTTGAAAAAAAAAATTAATAAATCTTAAAATATTAAATAAATATAAGGTTTGTTTACTAACTAATATGTCCTTTTTAGTCAATTTGTATTAGAATAAAGTAAAAGATTCTATTTTAATTAAAGTGTTGGGCTACTGATAAAAAAGTTGGGTCTGCATAGCACCACCCTATATCAAATGTCACGATATATAACACAACTTGACATACTAATGTAGTGTTATGTGTAGACAATTATTAAGACAATAAAATTTCAAAATAACCATAACTTAATTAACGAGATTAGATGCTCACATTTGAGTTCACGCAGAGGCTCTCGATGCAGTCTCTTCCACCACTCTGGGATCAAATGGACTTAAATAGGATGGGTTGGCCTATTTGACACATCCTTATTAATTAAACTTGAGCGGGAAGCAACTATCACTCTCTCTTTTCCACTCACTCGCTCATACTCTCTCTCACTCTTCAACAATGGAGCTTGTGATGCCGAATCTCAAGAAATTTACGGTAGAAGTAAGTAGCGAACTCTTAGGTAAGATGGTTGATCGAGTTCCCCATTGGTTCAAGTAGGCCTCACCAAAACTCCTAAGGCCCGAAGCCCGTCCGGCCCATTAGGCCCGAAGTCTGATTTGGCCCGAAAGTCTCTTGGGTTGGGCTTTGACCATCCCCTTGAAGCCCATGGGCTGCCCGAAGCCCGGTCAGTTTAGGGCTGCCCAAAGCCCGATCCAAAGCTCAATTTGGAAATCGTAACATATTTAATAGGTTTTTCGTTTGTTTATTCTAATAAATTATTAATATGTTTATTAAGTTATTATATAATACTATAATGTTAGTAAATAGTAATAGTGTAAACTATGTAATACCATAAATAATAAAGTAATAAACTTTTAAAATTATATACAACATTACAAGTATAATAAAATATAAATGTATATGTGTATATACAACTTTTATAATACAACTATAATTAAAGTTATTAAACCACAATCGTCAATTCATTAATTCAAAGATCTGAACCGTTCATTTTCTATTTTCATAGTCAAAAATCATCATTACAAAAAATCGGCTAAATCGGAATTCATCTACCAATTCGATTATCATTAGAAAAACCACGATCGTTCATTAATTCGACCACCGTTACGTCACTTTTACATCTCTGATTAAGCTAATTTTTTGCAAGAATTCTCTTTGAGTGGAGAACTAAAACTTGAACGGTTCAGATCGTTGAAAACAAGATCGATATGTGAGCTTCTACATATAAATACACTTAAAAAGTATAATTCTAATAACTTTTCCGTTGAAACCTTATTGTTTCCATAATTATGAAGACCACAACGTGATTTCAACAATCTGACCTGTTCATTTTCTATGTTCATAGTCAAAAATCATCCGTACAAAAATTCGGCTATATCGAAATTCATCTACCCATTCGATGATCATTAGAAAAACCACGATCGTTCATTAATTCGACCACCACTATGTCACTTTTACATCTCCGATTGAGCTAAAATTATCTTTGAGTGATGAACTAAAATTTGAACGGTTCGGATCATGACAACACAATTGCATCGTTTGTTTATAAAAATATGTAATAAAATATATAATAAGACATATGTATATTTATGTTTTATTATAGTTGTAATGTTGTATATAATTTTAAAAGTTTATTATTTATGGTATTACACTATTACTAACATAATAATATTATATAATAACTTAATAAGCATATTAATAATTTATTGAAGTAAACAAACGAAAAAGCTATTAAATATGCTATGATTCACAAACTTGACAAATAAACTAGTTAGCTCAGTTGGTTAAGAGTTGAAGCTTGTTACATGAAGTCTTATGTTCAAATCACAATATAGCCAAAATCTTATATTTTTTTTAAGATATATCTGTGTCTAAATAGGTTTTGGGCCCATTTTGAGCTGCCCGTTCGGGCTTAGCCCAGCCCGGCCCTCCAAGCCCGCAAGCCAAAGCCCGATGGACGGGCCTTGAGCTTGTGTATTAAAGCCCAAGGCCGGCCCGAAAGCCCTATTAGGCTTCTATAATTCAAGTCAGAGCTCGAAAAATTTTGGTCGGGCTAGCCCGGCCCGGGCCATTGTCGACCCCTAGGTTCAAGAAGTTTTCTTCGTCTAGGGAGTCGAGTCGCTGTCCGGGGAGTCGAGAAGATTGTAAATGAGAATAACAGTAATGGAAAAACATTTTTCATTTTGCTAGTAACATTTGGGATCGTAGAGCATGTAAGAATATTTAGAAGTGGAAAAGGCAATGACAGCGGCGCGGGTGGCAGATGTCGCGGCATCGATAACGTCTTTCAACTGATAGATAATTCTTCTTCATTCAACATCCGTTTGTGTCGCACAAGTCGGGCCAATTTGGCCAAATTGATGCACGAGGATGGGACAACATTTTTGAAGATACATGCTTTAGTAACAACTTTGTTTAGATTTGATAATATTGCCTAGTGTTAGTTTCTCCCACTATCTCATATAATTGCAAAATTTTGAGCATTCATAATATTAAACTCACTAATGCTCAAGAGTTAGTTTTTGCAATACATTACCTTTTTTTTTTTTTTTTTTTTTTCATTCTAAAGATATGCTAATGATCATCTCATTCTTACCAATATTTGACCATAATATAAATGTCATACCCACATATCATGACAAGATGCTTCATTAAAAAAAAAATGTCGATCATGTTTGTATGAGTAGTTCTACCACACATTCACTAATTACTTTGTCTTATTCACAACAATAATGTTACCGTTAGACTTGCTAAATTTATTGTCAAATTTGCTTACCAAATAATGCGTATACATATTAGTATTGAAATTAAAATAAAGAGCACATATTTAAATAGTGTCCATTCTCCCAATCTATGAAGATATATGGTTGGCCTAGACGAGCCTTCAGTCATCAAATCCATCTCAAAAATATTCATAAGCCGAAATTAAAGAGAGTAAACATGAACTATAACAGCAAAAAATTAAGGCTTAATTATCGATTTACCTCCCAAAATTGTAACTCATTCCCACTTTACCACTTGAAAGTTTTTTTGTCCCAGATTACCACCTGTAATTTACATCCGTGTCACATTTTACCTTGTTCCGTCAACAATTCCGTTAATGCTGAAACAAAAAAACTTTCAGGTGGTAAAGTGGGAATGAGTTACAGTTTTGGGTGGTAAATCGATAATTAAGCCAAAAATTAAATTAGACTTCAGAAAATATGAAAGATAAATTAAGCACTGCAGCAACAAATTCAAGTATTAAAAGAATACCAAGACAAAGACAAGAACAAATACATCGAGTAAATTTGGGCCGAAGCCCAAAGACAAAGCAATTTTTACTAATTACAAACCGGAGGTCCGGACCCAAAAGCCAGTTGTAGAGCAGTGGTGTTCTCAAGATAATGCTAGATTGCTAGTTTTGGTCATTTTCATGTCATATACGTACATGTGCTTGTGATTTTATATTTCAATAGAGCATGAGTCATTTAGATCGACATCATGAAACTTGTTTTCTTAAGAAAAATGAAGATTTAGAAGCTACATGCTCATAATTCTTGTTTTTTTTTTGTTTTTTTTTAATCTCAAGGGGGGATTTCAACTTAGATCCAATAAGGTTGAGAGAATTACCACTACAATAATTAACTAGGTGGATTTTATATCCACTACATTGTGCTGGTGCTAGCGAGTAGTAATTTCGGTGCATGGTTGGTCTGCCCGCATAGGGTTATTTTGCATTTAGATGAGCAAATTTGGAAGTGCTAAGCAATTTTAAAATGACAAAATTTTTAAAAACGAAATTTAAAGTCATAAATTTGTAAAATTTCTTATTCAGCTTACCTTTAAGCATAATGGAATTTAAAATCAATGCAGTTGGTGTTGATAGTAGTAGAGGTAGGGTGGTAGTGAGCGATAATGGAAACAGGGATGCTGATAAGCGATAATGATGACCATGGTACAATGGTGGTGCCAATGCTAATGGTACCGACAATAACAGTAGAGGCAGGAGGCAGGAGGCGGCGGTGGTGTTGGTGACGGTGGTAGTGGCAGTGGTGGTGTTTGTGGCGGCATCAATAGAGTTGGTGGTGGAAGTAAGGATGGTGGTAGCAGTGTTGGGGTGTAGAGGTAGTGGCAATGGTGAAGGCAACTACAATGATAGGTAGAGGGATGGTGGTGGTGATGGTAATGTTTCTTTTATTAAATCATATTATCATAGAATTTTAGAAATAACAACTATTTAGGTGAATTTAAAATTGGAATTTTGACATTCAAATTCTAAATTTTTCCTCATACATAATTATAAGATTTAATTTTAACACCAATCAATAAAATTGAAGGTTGTCATTTCTCCAATTATAACTTTTATTGAAATACCAAATTTAACAAATCAAAAAAGAATACCGAATTTAATTTTTCATCCAAACACACTGTTAAGGTTTGGAATCATGGGTTGTGGAATTTTAATGACGTTAGTGTTTTCTTTTTCCTGTGGTGGTTTTGAATATGATTGTTGTGTTTTGGGTTTGGGCTTTTGTTTGTACGATGTTAAGCCAATCCTATCAATCCTCTATTGTAATTACCCTTTGGGCATTGTTGTATTTATGCCTTTTAGACTGTTGAAAGAAATGTTTTCTTCAACAAAAAAAAAATAGAGGATCTAAGTTGAATTTTACCCAAAATAAATAATGATAATAACAAATTTTGTGGTCAAGAGTCTCCACAAGTTGGTAACAAAGAAAAAAGAAAGAATTTGAACTCTGGTCGTGGGGTAAATGCTTTGAACTCTGGCCGTGGAGGTAAATGTTCATCACCAGAGTTGCAAGCTCCCATAACAAATACATTTGAAGAATTAGAATGTGTCTTTTGGCTTGAAAGAAAACCAAGGTCATTGCAAATAAAATTATGTCTCTTTACAAAAAAAAAGATCTATTTTAAATTTTGGCATTAATCCCCATAAATTTCATGATAGGAAATAGGGATCAGAGATTTACCTTTTTGCCATTACATCTTTAATACTATATTAGATAATAAAAAACTTAAGCTATTAGGAAATAATGAACTAACAATTTATATCAGTCTAACAATTGTTTCATCTTTCGTAATAGTGAAACAATACAGGTCAAGTACATTGATAGAGCCACCATTCCATTAAATTAAAAAATCTCTCAGCATTTTCTATTCAGCAATTAACATAAAATCAATATATATATATATATATTCATTCATTTGTGTTGTTGAGAGCTGTTTATTCCTTTGTGCTGTTACAAATACTATTTGGGAGCAAAAATTTTGCTGCAATTTTCGGAGCATGAATCCACACATCCTTCCGCATTTTCTGCATGTGACACGTCAGCAGTTAAGTGTGAATCTAATTTAAAGACAAGTGGGAAAAAGAAATTAAAAACTATCCTTAATTTGTTTGTACATCCAAAATAATTTTCTAAAAGACAATTTACAGATGGAATTTATCCCTCCTTGATAGTGGTCGAGATGGTGTTTATGGTGGCCAAGATGGTCTTAATCACATCTCGACTGCCTGCTTAACAACATCTCCACTATGATTTAAATGAGTGGTAGTTCAGTCATATCACAATCCAAAGAGTAAAAATTGTTGACTTTTTGTGGGGATGTCAAAATAGTAAACAAGGCATGTAAAAGAGTCATCGAATCACAAATCCTATGTTAGAGAATATGCATGTAAGTACCAGGGTTGGTGCACATGGAAGTTGTGCAACCAAGGCTGCAGTAGTAGAGAGGCTCTGGGAGAGGCTTCCGGCAATTTTTCAAACACAAGGCAGTACAAGCTGAGCTGGCTTTCTTACCAGAGCATAGGACCATGCATTTTATAATGCATAAAGGGGACTGAGCTTGCACTTCAGTCACCAAAAACATGACCATCATCACCACAAGTGCTTGCCCAACTCTCCTGGAACCATTTCCTTCCATTCCTATATGCCTCTAATATGCCTTCTTTCTTTCTTTCTTTCTTTAAATTCTGAGATGCCCTTTAGAAGGTGAAGCAATCCTTTCATTTATAGGCCTTAACCTTAGTCATAGATTGAAATCCATTATAGATTTCACTTTAGTTGTTTTCTAAAATTAAATGTGGATTTTGATATATAGGATATCAAAATCCATTGGCTTCAGCTTTTCTCATGTTGGAAATAATTTATACATTAGGTAACATTATGTGTTGCCTGTCTCTTTGCCATAATTACAATATTTATTGCATATCTATCTGCCACAAGATGAATGTTAGTTCAGATTTGCATATCTAATTCTGATTCCCTTCTGAAATATATGGTGGACAAGATTGTGCATTGGTAAATATTCNATGCCTGATATTGATTAGGAAGTTTTAAATACCATTTAGATCTGGCTTTTAATATATTGGAGAGTGCTAATCTAGTTTTTGAAACTTCTGGTAGAGAGACCATTTAGATTTCAGGTTGTATTTGAAAGATTGACATGGAGATAAAAAATTGAGATTTTGAATATAATTGCCAAAGTAGGGCCACAAGTGAAATTGCTTATGAATTTTCATATCCACTGCAGGAAATTGCTTATGAAATTCTAAGTGTAGGAACTTTCAGCATGAATTTCTGCATATTCAATTTTACTTGGTTCATTTATAAACAAAAAGAAAAATGCTTTTGCAGATCAATTTTGTGTCATCAAAGAAAACTACTTTGCTTGAGTGATTTTAATAGGGTTTATTGCAGGGAATTTGCAGTTGAAAGATGTATATATATATATATATATATACTGGATTTACTATATTCACAAGTATAATTTGATAAAGAGCACACATAATACAATCCATTAGAAATTAGTCTACTGATCCTTACAATTTGTTCCTCCTGGGAAACACTACAAACACACAAAGATAAATTTGTATTGGCCACTTATAGTTCATATCATACAACAGTAATAGGTTAATAGCAGTAGCACAAGGCTTAGGTGAAATTAATTATTCCATTATTCTTCCCCTTCATAGCAGACACTATAAATTGCAGCATTAGATGCCTTTATTCCTTCAAATTTTCCTTCTAAGCTTAGAGGTCCACAGAATCCCAAGTATGCGAAGCATTGATTTTAATCATCACAGTTCCCTTGTCAAAACCAAATGCAACCCTGCAGGGAGTAGTAGTATATATCATTAAGTACACATCACATTTTCCTCAGTTATTGCATAACATTATCTGATTTTGAGGCAATAAATTTTTCCATCATAACATGTTTGAATATCTACTTACTTGTGTGATCCTTTCATGTGTCCTATGGCCCAAACTCTTTCAAGAGAATAGTTCAATTTGTTCTCCAGCCTGTGAGACAATGAGAATTAAATGTTTTACAAAATTCTAAAAGCACAAACTTCATTAAGTTTCTACTATACATCAAAGAAATTGGAACTACAATATGACATCACAAGAAGGGTTAAGAATATTTGTGACAAACACAAGTTTCAAAAGAAGCAATACAAGAGCAAGAGTTAAGCAGAAAACTCAGTCAATTGCATTTATAATGCACATATTTTTTAATCATAAAAAAGTAATTACCTAAAAGTAGTTGCATGCCAAATGTGGACAGTCTCATCCTCAGAAGCTGTAATTATTATGGGAAGCTCAGGATGAACACTTACAGATGTTACATTGTGCACATGACCTTCTAGAGTTTGCACACAACTTTTGGTTTGATAGTCCCATACCTGTTGTCATGAAATTTATCAAAGAAGACTCAAATTAGTATGCCTGCAGGTACCATACGTACGCATAACTGCACACTATGTATATATCTGGTAACAAACCTTAGCAGTAAAATCATCAGAGCCACTTAATAAATACGGTTTATCACCGCGAATGAAGTAATCAATGCAGTTCACTCCTTTTAAGTGACCCTCTAATGTAAAATGCGAGGCAGGGGAGCCAGTGTTCCATATCTACAATTAAAGAAGAGATTGTAAGCTAATGACACCAGAAATGCAGTTAACTAGTCTGCAGGAAATTAACTACCCTTGCAATGCCATTGCAAATACCTTAATGGTGCCATCAAGAGATGCACTAGCAAAACTATTGGTGTCTTTTGGATTAAAGGCCACTTGCATCACATAGTGGGAATGTCCCTCGAAGACCCGAGTACATGCCCAATCCTTCTCCCAATCCCAAAGCTTTATTACCTTGTCATCAGAAGATGACAACACATATGGCAGAGTAGGATGGACAGCAACACTCCTGATAAAGTCTGTATGGGCTTCATACTCTTTGATCTTTTCAGTTGTATTGTAGTTGTATACACGGATAAACTTGTCATCAGCCGCGGTTACAATCCAGTGCTTGCGTGCTATGAACTTGACTGACCTGACTGCAAGCACATAAACAGATGTTAAAAACAATGTCAGAGGTCTGTCAATAAAAGAACAGATATTGAAAGCAAATAAGTATAAATGCATGATTTGTGTCATATGTACCTGGTGACTCAGTGACCTTGAAGGACTTCTCTATGGTCTGGAGCAGTAGCATCAAGTTAATATAGCAATTGGATGATGTTAGATTTATTGAAAGGCATGGAAATTCCAAATTGGGTAATCAATTAATTAATTGAGGAGTTTGATAATGTTCAAGTGGAAGCATAGGTGAGAGTAATGCCTTATTACCTGTGACTGGTAGTTCCAGATACAAACAGTTCCTGAATACAAACTTGCTAGAATCCTGCATTATACAACTTTGGAAATGTTAACATATGTCTGCATTAAATAAACCAGTAGTGACATCATTGACTCGATATCTACTAATATAGATAACAATGTGAAAATCAGAACTCTTAGGAGATTACCATGGCTCAGTTGGATGTAGATCCACCGATTTAACTCTTTCTGAGTTTTGAGCAAATTCTTTCTGATCCATAAATGAATATAATAGTTTGAAATCAGTATTGAAACATAGAAGATCTTGTTTAATTTCCATAAAATAGAAAAGATAATAAAAAATAAATAAAGAATAGTCATACCTCAACAGTTAGTGAAAGAGGCTGCTTCCCAGCAAATGCAGAAACAAGCAACAAGTAAGAATTTGTCAGTTCAATATTATAATACTAAAATTAAAATTAGATTGAAATCTGATTATTGGCTAAATATATCATATATACTTCACCCAAATTGTCATCAAACACTAATACAAACACGTAAGACCCGCCACAAGTTTCACTTTTTGCTATAATAGGCAAGCAGCTAATGAACCTCTTATGTTTTGGGATGGGCCCACATGTCCAAGTAGGCCCTCCCAAAAAAAAAAAAAGGCCTAAAAGGAAAACTAGCAACAAGTTGTCCTCTAACAGCGTAACATTAAGAGTGATAAACTCACCATTTTGTTGTGATCAAAGATTGGAAGGAAGGTTATATGATGATTGAAGATATAGATAAAGTTGTCTGTGGATGGAGTGAAAGAGAAGATGAGGCACAACCTCCTTTTATACCAATGATGCTTAGAGGTTAAGGAAAAAGTTCATATCTCAATGCTGAAGAGTCAAGACCCCCCCTATGTTATCACCAAGTATGTTAGATGCCGTCCATTCATTTGATGTACTGGAATTGAGGGTGGAGATCAAGTTTCAAGACTCTTTCTTTGACTGGTGTAACACAGGACAAAAGGGTTGAGGATGGTTCAAAGCAAGTGAGGAGACGTACCACACAACAAATTATCACAGCTGGTGATTCATTGCACATATATTGCTTTGAAATTTCAACACGTCAAATACAAGTCTTGACCGGCCAATTTGGTGGATTACTTTAATGTGCTTTGTAGTCTTCAAGTCTTTGAACCCATTTGCATGCATTGATTGGCCTATGTTACATGTCATTTTCTTAATAATATTAAGATAACGTGTCCTTCTTGTACATGTGTCAATCTACTTCTATGATAAAACAATTTTAATCATAGATTTAAAACTTATTTCACCATTTGCCACCCATACTTATTTTTTATTCTCAGATTACCACTGAAAGTTTTTTTTATCCCAAGTTACCACCTGTAATTTATACCCACATCCTATCTTACCTTCTTTCGTTATTTCTATCAACAATATATTCCATCAAAAATGCTAACGTGACAGGGGCAATTTGGTTATTTCGCACCAATCGTCATTCTAGATTACTTCTTCTAAATTGTCTGTACTTAAACAACCGACCATAACTCTTCTAGAAAACTCTGAATCACCATTCATAAAATTCCTTAGAAAGCTAACATCTGTATCTTTCCAACGGTATAAGACTCATTATCTGTTTTACTCTGAGGAAGTGCAGTTTAATAATATAAGTTGGCTGAACTTCCTTAAAGTGAACCAGATGATGAGCCAACTTCTCCTATTAAACTGCATTTCTTTAGAGTGAACCAAATTATTAGCCTTATACCGTTGGAAAGATACGAATGTTAGTTTTCTAAGAAATTTTACGAATGTTGATTCAGAGTTTTTAGAAGAAGTTATGGTCATTTTTTAGTACAAATAGTTCAGCAACTTCTTGTTTTAAACTGCACTTCCTCAAAATGAACCAAATGATGAGTCTTAACCGTTGGAAAAATACGGATGTTAGCTTTCTAAGAAATTTTACGGATGGTGATTTGAAGTTTTTAGAAGAACTTATAGTTGTTTGAGTACAGAAAGTTCAAGACAAGTGATCTAGAACGATGATGGGTGCGAAATAACCAAATTGCTTTTGTCACGTCATCATTTTTTATGGACATGTTGACAAAAGTGACGGAACAAGGTAAAATATGACACATGTGTAAGTTATAGTTGGTAACCTAGAAATGGAAAACAGTTATGGATAGCAAATCATGAAATAAGCCTAGATTTAAAAATTAGATATATATAGTATGGTAACTACATACTACTCCATAATTTCCAAACAAATGCACTAGTCATTATTTTCTTTTTAATAATTAATTGTGTTCATTTCAAAGGTGGCCGGAGAGCAATTTTGACAATTATTTGGGTCAATTGGTCAATGTTCACCAATGAACCAACAAGGATAATGGGCCCAAATACGGTATGGACAACGTTATGCTATAATAGTGCAGGGTTTATGTAATTGTTAATGGCTCCATAATAGGTTGACCATATATTGGGCTTTGAACTCAAGAGTCTTATAGCAAGCAAAGAGATTGACCTTCCCTTTCTAGCTTCTCCACCGATTCTTTATTTTTCTTATTCTGTAGTGGTCTCATGATCGAAACCATTCATTTTTTAAATTACTTTTTGAAGATTATTTTTGTAAAAAATCAACCAAATCGGAAATCGTTTGATCATGTAACAATTATCAAATAAACATATATACAGTCAATCTAATTTTAAAACCGTCTGTTTTTTTATCATGGTTACATAATCAAACGATTTCCGATTTAGTTGATTTGTTGTAGAGATGATCTTCAAAGAATACTCTAAAAAATGAATTGTTCCGATATTGAAACTATATTGCAGAATGAGAAAAATAAAGGAAAAGGTGGGTGAAGAAGGTAGATAGCATTCATGAGCTAGCAATATAAAAGTGGCAGACTATCGGTAAGCCATACCTCATCCCCTAACCTATTTATTCTTCTCACCTAGTTGTGAGAAGACATCTATATCACGCCATCATACTAACGTGATATTACAAACCAATAACGAAATGACACGTAATGATTGGTTGTGGGACTTATAGCAATTGAAATTTAAAATTTTATAAAGATCCGATTGATATAAATTTTCTTATAACTTTTTTATTTTTATGGAGGAAGATTCAAATTTGGGACATCATATAACGTTAAGAAACATCATTACATCACAAGCTAGCTAGTTGGTAAATTTTCTTCTAATTTGCAATGCCCCTAATATAATGTAACCCGAAATTTCTTAAGCATCTTGCATATGAGAAGGATGCATTCAATAATTAATTAATTAATTAATTACAGTAGAGAGCGTTTCTGTAGGGAACACATTCTGCGAAATGATGCATTAAAGCATGTTTGTTTAGGTTTAAATTTCGAGTTTTGGGTTAAAGCCTAAATTTGAGAATTAAAATATGAATCATTAATGGTTTCTACACTTTAAAATCATTAATTCATCTTTAAAAAAGTTCAAAGATCAATCCACCCTTCTAACCACGCCTCATCCGGCCGAAGGAATGCTGCACTAAAGTTGGTGTATATATATAGCATAATGATCACCTGCTCACCATAGAGCAGAGATTTTCCTGATCATCGAACCACCTACTCACTTTAGAACAAGAAATTAAATGATTAGGACCGTCCATTTTTTAGGTTCAATCTCAAGGGTTGTCTCTGTAAAAAATCAGTTAAATCGGTAATTGTTTGGTCATCCAAATTTTTCAAACAAATACACTTCGTTAGATAAAGTTCAAATGATGTTGACAGTAATACACTAGCTAAACAGTTTTCAATTTAGCTGATTTTTTACAAGAGTAATTTTTGAATAATGCTCTAAAACATGGAAGGTTCCGATAATTGAATTCTCCACTCTGTGGTGGTTAGCTAGGTGAACGGGGAATTCCTCACTCTATGGTATATATTTATATACTATATATGTTAATGAGAAAATTTTAGCTAAAGGATTTCAAATATATCTCATGTCTCTATTCATAACATAAATTTCACTTTGTGTCAACTGATGACTGAAACTTTTATTTTGTGTCAATTAAGGACCCTTTTTTTTTTTAGTTTTTATCTCAACTTTGGTCCAACATTAGACCCATCAAACCTCCACCAAATTCAGCAAACTTATATTGGGTTTAAAGCTACGCATCTTCTCTTTACAAATATAAAGATCATTGAAATCGGATATCTACAACTCCATATAATCGGCTCCAAAGTAGGGTAACCAAAACTGTCTAATCGGACCTCTGAAAAATTATTTGGAAAATTGGACAGTTTCGGGTACCCTAGTTTGGTGCCGATTATCTGGAGTTGTAGAGGTTTGATTTGGTGATCTTTATATGGTTATAAAGATCGAAGAGATGCATATCTTTAAATCCAGTATAATTTTTCTGAGTTTAGTGAAAGTTTAATGGGTCCAATGTCGAGCCAAAGTTGAGATAAAAACTGAAACAAACAAGGTTCTTAATTTCAGTCCTCAGTTGACACAAACTGAAAATTTCAGTACTCAGTTGACACAAATTAAGTAAAATTTTTGTCCTGAATAGAGACATGAGGTATAGTTTGAGCCATTTAGCTAAAATTTTCTCTATATTAATAGGCAAACATGAAATATAATAGCAACGAGGGGCATTTGGAGAGAGAGAGAGAGAGAGAGAGAGAGAGAGAGAGAGAGAGAGAGAGAGAGAGAATGGCAACCAATCTCTTAACTAGCATATGAAAGAATATCCATGGAATATATCTTCGTAGGCACTAAACTTAAACTCATTATGTCATGCTCATTCTTTGATTAAATAAGAGAATTATAACTAATTAAAAAATTCTTTAAAAGGAAAAGAAAGCGAGACCAGAGAGACCAAAAGAGCCAGATCAATCAGTATGATCAGAAACTAAGCACAATATATAAGTAAAAAGAAAGCTGCTTTGTACCTTTTAATTATGAAATTATTAGTTCTTTATTAATGATAATCAATCCCCAAATACCTTTGTCCCTCACCTCTAGGCTCTAGCTAAGATTGCAACCGCCCTATCACATTTTTTTTCTTTGGTAAATGAACCTGGCCCCTATAACATTGTGGGTGTGAAACCCACGAACATTTGGTGGATCCTACATTATTTGTGTGAGAGACGATAGTAGAAGAATTTCTATGAGGTTATGGATGCTAAAGACGCGAGAATCATAAATTATCATAAAGAGTTTATTATTATTTATTCATGTATATTTATATGATTAATTATTATTTTTTAGCAAACACTCAAAAAAATTATCATATATAATTTAAATAAAGAGTTTATCAAATTTGAAGGCTCGAGACAGTTACTTCATTTACTTACTCTCAAAGCGAGTCTTAGCTCAAATCCCCCCTTAAGTTAATGGATGATTATCACCCTCACTAATGTCATGTCCCTAACCACTAGGGTTTACATAATAATCACTTCTTAATTAATGAACATGTTTCAAAGTCCCCTCCCTCCCCTAAAGTTAATGGGTGATTATCACCCTCACTAATGTCATGTCCCTGACCACTAGGGTTTACATATAGAATAATCACTTCTTAATGAACATGTTTCAAACTCCACCAGCACAACAAGAAATGTAGAATAACAACACTAGAAAAAGTCAAACCATTTTTTCCAAGTACTTCCAATATCGATCCTCCTCCAATCCGTGCTGTAGTGCTCAATGGAATTCACGCTATGATCAACTGGTCTATAACAAAGTAATAGCTTATAGCATAGGGTTTAGACTTTAGGGTTTGAATCAGATTCTAGGGTTGTGGTGCATTCACCAATATGATGTTTATGGTAGTAAATGCTCAGGCTCATATTGAACGCTCCAAGATCCACCAAGTTGACTTGGGTGGGGGACCCTTGTTCTTAAAGAAACATGCACACACACAAATTAAACCATCAGTCGACCCAAGTATGATTATAGCCATGAACGTACTGAAAAAGTGTTATGGAAGATCAGAATCGAATGGTATATTCCAAGAATAAACCTCTGCACTCAACTCCCTTCTCAATGCACTTAATAGTTAATAGTTATCTTTCAAATTCAACCGAGAGTATTAATTACAACCTTAATATAAATTTTTATATTTGCTTATCTGCAGGTTCAATCTAACAGCATATATATGCAATAGGGGATGAGTGAAGGCAGTCTCCGCGGCCCACTCACAATATACCACACATTAAATTATCCGATCGATAACTTAATTTAAATTTTTCTAAGAAAGAGAATAAAGAACAAGAAACTTGATAAAATGTCTTAAAGAAGATGAGATATATAAGAACAATGAAAAATATTTGAGAGCATTATTTTCTAAAAAAAAAATTATATGAAATTAAGTTTATTCATCTTGCATTCATAAAGATAAAATTATAGATCCGTTACTGTTTATATGCATTCATACTCTGAAACCATTGAATTCCACCAGTGGAAAAGGTTTAGAGACCCAAGTCAAGCACTTGAATATTGACATGCATTTCGATTCAGGTCGATAATGCTGAGTTTGTAAGTAATTATTAATCATCTTGTCAGCTGAGCCATTTGAATTTTGGTCATTAAAGGAGGACTCAGTACTGATCAAGAGAGATCGAGCTTCTATATTTCACCATGGGTTACACACGGTTTGGCTTAATTTCGAGAACTGACTGATGTGCCCACTGCCCACTGAGACTTGCTAACCTAGCTAAATGCTCCAAAGTCCAAACCAATGGAATTGCATATATGTACTATATATATATATGTAGTACGTGTTAAGGCATTGCTAGCTAGCTTCATTGGATCCTGAATGACATTGACATTGATATTCAACTATATATCTAGCTATAGCTATCCCTTGAGAAAGTGGAGCAATTATAAACGTGCGGGGCTTCTACATCTCCAATTAATTAATCTCTCTCTCTCTCTCTCTCTCTCTCTCTCTCTCTCTCTCTCTCTAGCTATGATATATATTTCATATTTATCCAGTGACTGTGGGATGGGATTGATGGGTCTACAACCTAGTCATCAGTTAGCCCTAACATGTAATAAATGATGGTGATCATAGATATATTTGGTGGAGCTTTCCTTTCGGTTTGGTCGGGGATATAAATGCCTCGGGCATATGTGGTTTGCCGCATAAGGACTAAAAAGTAATTTTGTCTTCTTGCTCTAAACCCATGGAATGGAAATGTGGTGGCTATAATTGCATGGTGGGGCTTGCATGCACTTGGCTCTGGCTTCCAACTCTTTCTGATCAGGTTGTTTATTTACAACTTACGTGTTTGGTCCATTGCATATACAAGTGCAAAGTCTAGTGTTATGTATAATTTTTAGGATATGTGTCCACCTTTCAAATTAAGGGCACTATATAATATAAGTTCTTGAATTAATGATTAATTGTTTTTATGCATATATCGTTACTAATTTAAAACACTAATATCTAATTATTGCTATATTAAATGAGCTTCTAAAGTAGACATCTACAAATTTTAAAAATTTACGTGATAAAATTAAAGCTTCTTCTGTTTGGGGTTTTGGTTGTTGAACCGAAACTTATTTAGTTGGTTCAAAGGGTTTTCAATTTCAATCTCAGTCCTTGATTTCAAAATTGAAAATCCCTTTAATTCCAACCAATTGAATGGCGTTTGGTTTGGTCCAAAAAGTGTTGTAATTGCTTGTAAAACTGGTTGAGAAACCTTTTGGACAAGAAGAAAAAGTGTTGCCTAACCTGTGAATATGGTGGGCTTTCTGCTCATTGGAATATTATGTCCTTCCTTCCTTCCTTCCTTGCTCGCTCTAGCAAAGTACCCACCAAACTGCCAAATATTTGTTGTAAAAAACTCAAAGAAAAATAGAAAATTAAGAAGAAGAAGAAGAAAAAGAATCAATTCTTCCGAGGCAAATAGAAACAGGGGGGATAGATGTGTTGCAACCATGACCCTAGAAATTGAGCCACAACAACAAGTGCTACATTATTCACTTCCCCAATAGATGAATTCCAATTCAGTGATGGCACACCATGTGTACCCATCAAGTCTGTTCTCAAAGCAAAAAAAGAATATTCTCTTTTATCTAAAAGAGGGAGGAAAACTGGTCCATCAATTGTGGACACCAAAAAAGTACTTTAGTTGCTTGTCAATGACATACATATTTGATATCCACCGGCTTCAACTTTCACCAGTCCATTTATAAGAGGCAATCAAATATGCATCTACCTATCGCCGCATATATATGAAATTGTCTCCATCAATTTCCGTCTCGAATACAAACTTTTTATTTATCTTTTTTATGTTGATCTTTTATATATGACCAATATTATTTATATTTTTTTTTTATATTTGATCGGATGAGAAGACAGATAGCATTTCTTATATACAAATGATATTATTTTCTATGTACTCAGTTTTGGACAATCATTATGGATGCAGCACCAATCAATCGACTAATGAAAATTTTACTCTTGTCAATCGATCAAAACCCGTTCATTACTTAGACTTTAAGTTTTAAATATTACATCTTAAGAATAAGAGCTTCTGGCAGTGCATTTTCTAAAGTACCAATCAATTCGCACTGAATCCGGAAATTAATTAAAAATTAACTTGCGGACCGTCCAGACCTGAGAATAATGATTAGTATAATTATCCTTCGAGTAAACTCTAAATACTACACCCCAATTAAGACTAAACGAAACTTTTAACAGCAAAGTGAAGCACAAAATTTACTAAAAAAAGTCAGTAAATGATCATATTCCATTTCTATATGCTTGGATTTATTAATTATATATGATGCAGTAAAACAGAATATATAGGCTATATAGCTAGCTAGCAACTCTATTATTGCACATACAATTTGCGTCCAGGACTCGTACTGCAAGTCAAAAATTAATATTCTCTTGGCCTTAGGCCCTTAGAAATAATATTAATTAGTGGTTGGAGATATTATATATGTTGTGGGAATTGGGAAAGCAAATCATACCACGTTCAACAGCAGAAACTTTTGACTCTTAATTAGTATGGGGAGGATTCCCTGCTGTAAGAAGAGGATCTTAGCTACACTATACGGGATTAGACAAGTCCTATATATTCAGATTTAATATTTATATATATATTTTGGATTAATTTCATTTTAATATTTTAAGTTTGCTTCAAATTTTAATTTAGTAACTCATTTTTAAAATTTTACAATGTCATACCTCATCTTTCTAATTTGTTGCAATGTCATACATTTGTCAGTATGGCTGTTAAGAGATATTTTAAATATATGATGATGTGGTACTTACATGACACTCTCACAATGATGACTGAATGTCACGTGGTTTGATAATATGCCACGTAACATAAAAATAATTAAAAATCTAGAAACATGACACATAATTATTAATTTTTTTCCTTTCAATTTTTAGATTTTAAATTATTTTTTATGTCATATAGCATAATATGTCATATTGTCAGACCACGTGATATTCAGTCAGTATTGTGGGAGTGTCATGTTAGTACCACATCAGCATTGAAGAGATCTCTTAACAATTATACTGACGGAGGTATGACATTGCAACAAATTGGAAAAATGAGGTATGACATTGCAAGATTTTAAACATAAATACTAAATTAAAAATTGAAGCAAACTTAAGATACTGAAATGAAATTAACCCTTTTTTTTTTTTCTATTCTTACAGCTGGTTTTATAATATTGATTAAGGTCGTTAATTATGAATATCATGCTAAACTCGTGAAGTAATTACTAGCTAAAGTAATTATCAACTGATCAAAGGAAACCACGCACACATGAGAAAAACAAGAGGTATCAGGTTCAGCTGGCTGCTCCTACTATTGATGCATATTGAGTTTGTGGGTGATTCTTGCGTGTATACATATATGTGCATGTGTATTGTGACGTGTCTTGTATTCTATTTGAACTTGTTCGGGTTATGCTTGGTGTGAAATAAAGTTGAAGTATCATGTTTATAGTCAAAACGACCTTGTTATAGAGTTTAGCGTTTAAGATTAACATTATAGATATTATAAAATTAAATAGAGGTAGAAAATAATATCGTTTTTGTCATAAACACGTTATATATATCAACACATAAAATATAAGATGTTAATTTTAAGTTTCTTTTTTCTTTTTTATTTTTAATATTTTTTAAATTTGAAATAGAATAAAAAAAATTTATTTAATATAAAAATACCATTTTGTTCTTCTTTTTAACAGAATTTATAACATAATTAACGAAATGAACTAAGTAGGTAAACGTCGAAAAGAAAGTGATCGAACCAACTTAGTATAAAAAAAATTGTAGACCAACTTGGGAAAAACGTGAAAGTAAGTGGACCAACGGTGTATTTAACTTTAATAATTATAAACCCCCTAGTTAGAGAAAAAAAAAACTTTCATAACCGGCTCCCACCCAAAATCTACCTCTCCCATAACCCCCAATTTTACACTTAATATTTTCCTCAACCCCCTAGTCAAATAATACCTAGCCAAGTTTGACTCTCCATCTTTTAATTTTCCAGTTTTACCCCTTTAATTTATTTTTAATTTTCATCTATGTGCTCACTCTCTCTCTCTTTTATCTGCGTGCTCTCTCTCTCTCTCTCTCTCTCTCTCCGCTGTTGTCGCCGGCGCGTGAGCCGGTCCCATCACGCTCGCCTTCTCCTCCCTATTCCTCTCCCTGCCCTCCACTCTCTGTGAAACCTAACATCGACGTCGAATCAGGTCTAGGCAGACCCAAGCTCCCTCACCGGTGATCCGCTGATTTTGGTGACGACAAGGTGCCGGATCGGTTGGGTTATCCTCACCTCTTCCTCCTCTATCTATCCATGGCCTTTTCTTTCCCAAAAAACCCACAGAAACCCAAACGCAGCCCGAAGTCTGATCATCATCTCTGGCGGTGACTTCAAGATTCTAGCGGCATCATAGCCGTTCTCCACTTCCATAAGCTTCCTCACAACGTGGTGAGTGTAATGGTGGTCTCCGATTCTCCAATTGACCACCGTGGACGACATATTGACACCGAGAAAGTCCAAGACTTACCGCCGCCGTTGCCAGCGATTCCGGTGGTGGATTGAAGTGGTTTTGGTCCCATTCTTCTCCCCTCAACATTCTCTAGCTCTCTACTGGTATACAAATTTGGATTCAATTGCTTTGAATTTCAAAAGCACTAATTTGAAAACCCTAATTTGAAATTGATTTGTGAAATATATAGTTTGTGAATATGTTTTAATTGAATTTGTTATTAATTGGATAGAAATGTGGGTTAATTTTTTAATTGATTTATAAGTATATATAGTTTACTTCATTTATTGATTAAATAGTTTCAGTTCGTGAAATATGAGTTTTAGATGAATTTTGAATGAAAATTGTGGTCCTGAAATTTGATGAATCAAATTTGCAGGTGCAAACAGATTTAGGCAGCCACCAGAGCTAGTGACGGCTGTCATGTACTCATCGCACGTGAGGTGGTTAGAAATTCGAGATATGGACGGTGACTACATTGTCTAGGGTTTCAGTTTCACTAAATTCAGTTTCAGTGCATTTAGTGAACTGAATTTGAATTTAATGAATGCACTGAAACTGAATTTAGTCTCTAGTAAAACACTGAATTGATATAATTGTTATTTTTTGTCAAATAAAGGTATAATTATTTTTTTTCGTAGAAAATAATGGTGTAATTATTTTTTTATTCTAGTTAATAATAATGTAAAATTAAATTTTTTTAATGTAACAAAGTTTCTAAAATTCAGTTTCACTGATCCATATCAGCGTGCGTCAGAACGTGTCAGAAGAGTAAAAAAGCTATTTAAGTTTTAGGGAGTTTTGAGAGAGTTTCTAAATGGGTGGGGGTTTAGAGAAACTTTTAGGTTGGTTAGGGGGTTTAAAATTACGAACTAAAATATAAGTAAATATATGAATTCTATTTCCCTTTTTTTTTTTCTTTTTTTTTTCTTTTTTATAGATGTCAATTTTTCTGAAATCCGTATATATATATATATTATATAAGCAAAGGGTATTTGATGAACCATTAGTAATTAAGCATTTTGCATTTGAACATTCATCTATATTAGTTAATTTGAGATCAACCTTATGGAATATATATAGTTTGTTGGCCTTGCAAAAAACTGATTACTTTTTTGACACAAGGTGGTAATGCACATGTTCTAGCTAGACAAATTTCCAAGCAAATTTTTGAAAGCTCATTGCCAATACATAATTGATAATTCTAAACATCTCAATCGCATCAGATGAAAGTGCAGTTTTTCTGTAGCATATATGAAGAAATCACATCATGAAATTATGCCTACTAAATCTACTTTCAAACCTACTTTATTGTCTCCCACACGCTTGCTTGATCTACATGCACATTGAAACAATTTCATATATAAGGCAACGTACAATACTAATCCAATCACAATTCTTTTTGCCAAACAATTACTCGGACCACCCAGTGATTTGAGTTACCTATCACTCATTGGGTGCATATGATTGTTTTACTTAATTAATACATGATTATCTGCTTTGATAGTATGAAAGAGTGAAAGAATTTAATCTAAAATTAATTTCCAATGAATGAAGAAATCCAAAAAATAATGTAAAGCTTCACATTTCTGACGTGGGATTATCTCGACCTACTGATATGATAAAATTATATATTTTGATCCAACACTATATATCTGTGTCATGAAGTTTTTCTACCACGACATCAATATATAATTCTTCAATTAAGCACTTTCTCTAAAGGCACTTTTTCTCCATACCCTTTACAATATCATATAGAAATACAAATTGGCAATATTCAAACCCAAAAAGATCCTCTTTAATTACCATTGAGATTAGTGATGGAACTATTGGTGAGATCACAGTATCATTTTTTTAAGCTACCTTTTGGATACAGTGATATCCAGATGGCACCCATACAGTGGTAGCCAGCATGCTCTTTTTACTTAGTTAGGCACATTTAATATCTAAATTATGTTATAATTAATTAAGTACGTTCCTAAACAGGCCTAACACTGAAAATCTTCCACATATTAACTGCATGCGAGGATTATAAATGCTTTGATTACAGTTTATATTAGCATATATAGATTGATTGATGGTACGGTAGGTCTAACTATTGACTCATTTAGTCAAAGAAGATGTGCTAGAACTATCTTGTGAGTTCAATCCTACGAAGCAAGCACCATTGTGTTATTATTTGTTTAGGTTATTACAGAGAAACCAGAATGCACAAGGGACATTCTTATAGTCATGGTGGGTAGTCTGGTGTGGGGTGCATGTTTGTCTACCCCAATCTTTCCATCCAATCCTTACTAAGCAGCTGCAAAAAAAGTGCACTTAATTTAAATTCTCTGTTTCTTTATGTCCTGAGCATCCCACATCCCCAATTACGACTAGGGATTTGGCAATTGTATTTCTCACTTATTATTTCGTATTTAAATTGAATATTGATTTCTCCTCTAACTCGACTTATATTTTATGACTAACAAAGTAAATTTCTTTATGTCTTTATTTTTTTTTTTCCACGAATTTCTTTACGTCTTTAATTAGAGCTTTTAGTTCTAGTGAAACAACATTTTACTACTGTAACAGTACGTTTGAAACTTGTCCTTCCACAATTAGTGAGGACAAAAAAAAGTTATATATTTTCTCCTTTCTTTTCTTAAATTAGTGCCAAAACTTTATACCCTCCTCTCTATCTTTATTGATCAATGATTTTTTTTTACCCTCTTTTGACTTTTCCAGTGTTGATTGAATAAAAATTAAATTCAACCTTTGGCATTTTATATCTAGGAAAATGAAATCATCGTTAGGTAATTTTATTGTTGAGAAAATTACAGATTTAGTCCAGTTATTTTATATCTAGTTTAATTTTGATTCATAATATTTTTTAAGTTCTGTTTTGGTGCACTAATTATTTCACTTGTTCAATAAAGTTCCAGATTTGTTTTCTCAAATTTGACCTGCCTTTTATTTTATCAAATCTCATCCAAATTCAGCAAACATATACTTGTTTTAAAGCTATGCATGTTTTCTTTACAACCATATAAAGATCATTCAAATTGGAGTTCTAAAACTTAGGATAATTGACCCCCAAAGTAGAGTACTCAAAATTGCTAATTTTTCAAACTTCACCCAATCTCAATTCTCTTAGATTCTAATACTCCAAATTTGTTTTTATGACTAAAAAATGATGAAATATAACTTATACTTTAATTATAATTGAAGAAAACACAACTCNTTCTAATACTCCAATTTGTTTTTATGACTAAAAAATGATGAAATATAACTTATACTTTAATTATAATTGAAGAAAACACAACTCAAATAATTTAAAGTCACAAATCTGGACCTTTATTGAACAAATGAAACAATTAGTAGACCAAAACAGAACTTAAAAAAAATTGTTGACCAAAACTGAACTAGATATAGAATAAGTGGACCAAATCTGTAATTTTCTCTTTCATTCTTGCTGTACGTGGGTTCCAAAAGGTGGTAATCGATTTCTTGTTTTATATCTCTAGCTAATTGAGTAGATTCATCAAAGTGATATGAACTTGTCTTATAATATTCTTATTTCTCCCTTTATATATATAGATAATAATTATATAATGGGGACGTGGTCCAATTATGTATGCAAATTATCTATATATACCGGCTCATTCAAGTGCGAACGATTGCACCCAGAGTCGAGTGCTCGGTAATGCAAAAATTTCTTGCACCAAGCGCTCAGACTTAGTTTATTAGAGTCTTTGTTATGGTTGAACACCTCCACAAATGTCATTATATACCCTTAAAACCAGGCGGAGGAAGTAGTGCTGCTTGCTTGTTTTAAAAAATCTTCACCAAGCTCTCGGCGGTTCGCTCGTCCGCACCTGATTGAATATGCTATATATATATATATATATAAAGGCTCAATCAAAATATATATTATATATATAAAGGCCTTCTTTATATGTAATTAAGTTATATTAACTAATAGAGGTACTTATAATTAAGTTAAGGAGTACTGCTAGGGTGCCCTAATTAATAATTTGTGCCCTAATGACATAGCTAGCATTGCCACATAAGCTTTAACAAAGACTATTTTATCCTCTCCTCTTATTTAGGTCCTTTTTTTTTTCTTTACTTTTAATCTCAACCATACTATTTCATTGTAGTAGATCTAATGGACAAAATAATTTTAAAGAAAAAAAAAAGCACAACTACTATTCTTTTTTCTTTTTCTTTTCCAAACATGAAAAAGTTCCAAGTTTTTCTTCTCTAAAATCTCATCCAACCCAACTCTTTTGAAAACCTCAAATCTTCCAAATTCAACTCAATTGTAATTATACTCAACGATTCATCTGACTAAACCCATCTGGCTATCTCTCTTTTTATTTCCTTTATTAATGGTTGTCGTTTTTCTTGGTCGGATTTGTTGAGATTATAATATAATCCTTAATTGAAAATTCATCACTTCTATATAGATCTTATCCATGGGGGCCAACTTAGTTCTATCAAACCTTTTAGTTGTTCCAGTTGATGAATAGCAACGATTAGGGGCTGGAGTAATATAAAGAGCTAGCATGAACTAAATTGGAAACTAGATACTCATCCTCTATTCCGATCCTAAATCCCAAACCAATCTCTTGACAGAAGAGATTGCTGGTATGGCTCGGACTGTCATGTGTGGCTGAAACTAATCTTTTGCTAGTGTCAATGATAGAAGAGAGAGCACGATGAGATTCAATTGGGGAATTGATCGAGGATGAGCTAGTCTATAGTTTTTTCTTTACTCTTTCAAAAATTTATTCTGTCCATTAAATATAGATCTAATGAAATAGTGTAGTTGAGATTAAAATTAATGGAAGACAAAAATGATTAAGATAATTTTTTATTAATAATAATTTCAGTCATTAGATTGTAATTAGGTAAGATAGTCTTTTAACAATAATGATGGGGCATATAAATAATAATGTGTACAAAATAATTTTGCCACATCAGATTAGGACAAAAAATCTTGGCCCTAATAGAGTACAAAATTTTTTCCTAATTAAGATACTATAAGTTGAATGCTGTGAAGACATAAGAGTACGTAATAGTTTAGTGCTCTCAGCTTTTCTTTTTTGTTGTTTCAACATCTTTATATCGGTGAATGATGATGTTACATTAGAATGTAAGTAAAAAGGAAGACGAAAATAGACCAAAGTAGAGAGAAAGTGAGAAGAAAAGATGTATCGTTGATTGTTGATTGTTGATTGTTGAAAGTTGATGTTTCGTTATAAGTTAAAAAATAAAGCGAAGAAATATACAAAAAAGCATTGATCAAGTGAAGAGAGAAAAAAGGGCACTAAAAAGAAGGTCGGAAGGGAAATTTGTGGAATCCCTCAATTTGTTTAACTTTGGCATCAATTGGGGTGGCCCCGAGGCCCTCGATTGATTAGAGAGAGATTGAAATGAAAATAAAAATATAATCGGATTTGACTTCTTGGCATATTTGATAAATTCAATTTGAACAATTAAACCTGGCCAAAAAAAAAATTTGGAGCAATAAAAAATAAATAAATACAATAAATAATTATTGAACTTCTAATTATATTATAAAACAATGCCATTTTAAGATCATTAATTAAGCGTTTATGATATAAGAGGATAGCTCTAAAACTAACTGGTTAGTAACTTAATACAATATTAATTATCCTTTTAGATCCACCACATGAGTAATTTATAATTTAAATCACGTGTTCATTTTTTAGCCCTCACTTCAAATATTATCATTACAAAAAATTAATCAAATCATAAACTATTTAGTTATCTAATTGTGATCAATTAAATAGACGAACACTATGGTTCGATAAAAACATATAAATAATTGTTATTATAATCAAATGACTAAAAGACTTTTAATTTGAAAGATACTTAACAAAAATGATCTCTAAAGTGGAGCTTAAAAAATAAAGAGTTGAGATTATGAGAATACATAATATGGTGAGTCCATTTATTAACTAGTTAACTTTAAAATATTTTTATATGATATAATATTTAAAATTTATATCAAAAAATAATTATATAAAAGTTTGAAACAACGTGGTTTTGATGATAAACACAATATCAACACCAAAACAGTGACGAGGAATCCAAATTTAGTACTTAACTCAATGAAAGCTTACTCTTGGAGGCTCGGAGGTAGAACTAGGGGTGATTCGGCTAGGCCGACCACCAGGATATAAATCCTATTTGTTACTTGCGCAGTTACACTATGTCCCTGGTTTTACTCTGATGTGACTCTGAGTGAGTCATTTTTCTTTAAAACCTTTAAGCTTTGCACTTTTCTCCTAATTTTAATCAAATTAATGATAATCAAAGATTACTAAAACAATAGGGTGTGATTCACTCGTCTAATCATCGAAGAATATACACATCATAGTTTATACCATATAGTGGTCACTCATTTACTCGTAATGTCAATTGACCAAAAAAAAAAAAAAAGAGTGATTGTGTCAATACCTAAATTAAATCATCATAAACCGAACTTCACTGTCACAGGTTGTAAGCCAAACGAATTAATTAGGCAGCTGCCAAATTTATAGTTAGGGGAGAGAACCATTAACCTTCCCTTTAAGATACGTTATAAACCAAACATTACTTAATTATATGAGCAATAACCCAATAATTTACTCACAAAATGTAAATTAGAAAAACCCCATCCTTAAAAGCATTTTTCTTAAAATTATTTTGGCGTCTTCCTCAAGAACCCCATGCTTTGTCGAACAACTCGAACCCAATATCATAAGCAAGTTGAAGTCCCGTGTAAACCCAACAATTCAGTTTGTTTGGAATTGGGACAATAATGTCATTTACTAGTTGCATGTGTTGAGCTTGAGATGTGAATTGCATGCTGTAATATTGCGAAGAAATTTAAATATTTAATTCAAAATTAATTAACAATAAATGAATAAACTTAATCGCTCAAAACCTTATATTATGTTATGTAATACTTTACAATTTTGGTGTGGGAAATTACTCTCCACATGAACAAAGACGTCCACATTTTTCATTATTTATAGGCATCCTCTCTTGATCTTTCCTCCAATAATAGTATATATATATATATATATTTTTTTTTTTTATCAATTGATGTGTTATTATCAATATCTTGTTAGAGATAAATAAAGTTAAAAATAACTCTAAATTTAAATTAAATAAAACATTGTCATGTGAACAAATTTAGTGACCTCAACAATTCTGTTCAGAACATGGATAATATGGAAATCAAGTGCAATAATATCTTATTAACATCCACACATGAATCATAGACACAATTAGTGTGCAGATTAGAATACACATTCCTAGATATTTTTGTTCATAAATATAACAAAAAGTAATGACCCTACATAACCAGAAATGAATCACAAGAGTATTCCGTAGGGCCCACCATAATGCGTGCTATTCACCTGATAGTAATTCGTAATTGTAGCACACAACATTTTTTTGGATAAATTACGGACAAATGATTTTTGTAGTGTTAGTTTATTAAAAGGAAATTATAAACTTGAAAATTATTTGTGACATCACCAATATCCATTCAATTGTACACATAACCTATGCAAATATATTTTGGGTGAAGATCAGAACACTATTTCCTACCACTTTCGTTATACATTATTACATTTTCCCCCGGTGGCTTGTTAACATTTTTCTATGATAACATCTTTTACTCTCTCTTTTATTTTTTTATTAACATCTTTTATAATATTTTTATTTTTAATCGTGCGTCAGAAAAAAAAATAAAGCTCACCACATTACATTTAAGTTATTCTCTGCACTGAAACTCAAAATAAAAAAATATTAAATTGTTACTCAACAGATTTTTTTAGTAATCGAATGTGTCCTGTACTAACTTTCACGCAACAAATTTTAACATAGTTTCAAAACATATTTAAAAAATCTATTATTTTATTTCTTCAAAAAAAAAATTTAAAAAAATCACTACCCTCAACAAAAACCATGGATGGCCCAATTGTTTTGTTTTTTTCCTCTTCAATTCAAAGAAATGGTTTTTTTTTTTTTTTTTTGCCAAAAAGAAATGGTTTAATGTTCAGAGACAATCCCTTTTTTACATTCAATTTTGGTGCTATCAAAATTTTTATTAAAATTTGTGTTTTGATATTAATATCTAACTAGGGTTAGGAATTTTTAAATCACACAATCTTGGATTTTAAATGATATGACAGTATTTTGATGATTTATATGATTCACTCTAATACTTATTTATTCATAACAAGTAAAATATTGACACATGAAATAACAAATAATTTAAAAACAGTAGCATTATTGTACTTTATTAGATTCTATCTTATTTTAAAGTAAAAACACAAAGAATATACCAAACTGCCCTCATAAAAAAGAAAAAAGAAAAAATAGAGAACTGTCTAATAACTACCATCTTGACACATGCCTCCTTCCCTTCCTCTCTTTTCTATTTCAAAACCTCTATAAATTCAAAGCCCACACTGTCATTTTTACTTCAACCTTCATCAGGGGTGGTGGCCTTAACAATATTCAGAGAGAGAGAGAGAGAGAGAGATGGGTGTGAACTCAAACAGAGTAGAAGACCTTCCACACCACCATGAAACCACTGTGAGAATCCCAACAGAGGCAGCAGCAATGCATGAAATTCATAGGGTCTGCTTGCCGCCAAAACAGACCACTCTGCAGAAACTCAAGCACAGACTGGCTGAGATCTTCTTCCCTGAAAACCCACTTCACAGGTTCAAGAACCAAACTTGGTTCACAAAACTGCTTCTGGCTCTTCAATTTTTCTTCCCAATATTCCAGTGGGGTCCTGAGTACAATGTTAGGCTCCTCAAGTCTGATGTCATCTCTGGCCTCACTATTGCTAGCCTAGCAATTCCTCAGGTAAAAATTGATTCATCAATCTCTCTCTCTCTCTCTCCCTCACACTCCCACAAAAAAACAAACAGAGCCTCTAGAAATGGTGTTTTGTCATTTATTGCTGTTCAATGGACAAACAAGTCCAGGTTGTGTGCTTTGCATATATTCCATGGCCCTTGAATCATCATTCAATCCATTTTTAACTGAAATTTTAATTATATTTATATTCTACTTAATTATTAAATTAAAACTAGTTACATGATTTTTGTCTTTAACCTTCTTGTGAATGTTAAATTAATTAATTCCTTTCCATATGTAATATGATAGTATAGGTTTTATTTTCTTTGTGTACACATAATTACAATTAAAGACAACTCAGAATTTCAGTTAGGTGATACTGATACAAATTGTTTCTTAATAATATTGCAGGGCATCAGCTATGCAAAGCTTGCAAATCTGCCACCAATAGTTGGCCTATGTTAGTACACCAATATCCCACTAATAACTCTGTTTTATAGTTAACATGCATTTAATAATCAACCATAATAGCATAATTACTTATTTTATTTGGGGTTTAATTTCATGCAGACTCAAGCTTTGTGCCCCCACTGATATATTCAGTGCTGGGGAGTTCTAGGCATCTAGCAGTTGGTCCAGTTTCAATAGCATCTTTGGTCATGGGATCAATGTTAACTGAGTCTGTCTCTCCTACTGAAGAGCCAATTCTTTACCTCAAATTGGCTTTCACTGCCACCTGCTTTGCTGGTCTGTTCCAGGCCTCTCTGGGTATTCTAAGGTATTAAATTAATTACAATAATTACTCTGTTTGTGTGAAAATGATAGTAACAGCAATTAAGCAATACAGCATACCATATTATGTAAACTTACTGACAAATACAGCTACGTATCATGTGCACTTCATCTTGCACAAGAGTTTTTGACCATTTTTACTTGCTGAAATTTATTTATTTTTTTATAAAATAATTACCTTTTATTGGACAGAGAATAGTCCAGGAAATATTCGACCAACTTAGAGAGATTCTATTACCTTTCATACAAAGTGAGAGCGTTTTTTTTTTTTTTTTGCACGTCTCCTTACCAATGATCTCAGTCTAATACGTGTACAAAATTTCTTTTTTGTTTTTCTAATTAACCATTCTCGTACATGTGTCTGAGAATGATTTTTTTGATAAGAAAGAACCGCTCTTTTTTTTTTTTTTTTTGGCTCTTTATATGTAAGCAGCCAAACAAATTTTCTTTTTTTGTACGATAAGTTAAACATATGATATGTCATGTGCAACTCATCATATAACAGTGGATACCACTTATCTTTTATTAGAGCCTGACACATTGCATGGGCCTATATACCCAACAATTTTTGTGCAAATAAATAATCATAAATGGTTGTGGCCGACAAAAAAAAAATCATAGATGGTTGACTTACAAGCCATTCTCTGCCTTGATGATTTACAGGTTAGGCTTTATAATCGATTTTTTGTCAAAGGCAACTCTAGTTGGGTTTATGGCTGGTGCTTCAGTCATTGTAATATTGCAGCAGCTGAAAGGGTTACTTGGGATTGTCCACTTCACAACCAAAATGCAATTTGTCTCTGTTTTGTCCTCTGTTTTTGACCACAGAGGGGAGGTAATGAAGCAACTTGTTCATTTTATTTTATTTTTAATTTTTGGACTAAAATCAAATAACTGTTTGATAGCATTTTGTGGGTACTGTTATTAGTGCTTTGAGAAAAGAAAAAAAATTACTTTGAAAGTATCTAAGAAAGGATAGGATACTTTCTCATTGCTATCAAAAGGTTCCAAATATATATGTAAAATTGGTGGGTATCTAGATAACGCTTTATTGTAGCCAAGCAGGTGCCAACCTTTTTCAACTTTTTATAATTGGAGAATAATCTTGTTTACTTTATGTTCCCAATTGCAAATAGTTGGAGAATAATATCATCTTGTGTTTGGAAGTGTTTATACAGTGTCAAAAGGTTGTTTTGGTGATGTTTGACTAAATAAGCAAAAGTGTCTTTTTGATTTAATGAAAAATTATATTTTTTTTTTCTTGAAAAAAAAAAAAAAAAATTTGTTTCGTACAGAAATACTTCTACTTGAAATGTTTTTTTATCAATAATTTTGGTTTAGAGTTTAGAATTCAAAATTAGTGACATTGCTTTAATGATGTGCAGTGGTCATGGCAAACTATTGTAATGGGCTTCAGCTTCCTGGTGTTTCTATTCACAACAAGACATATTGTAAGCTTCTCTATACTTACTTCATTCACAAGTATTTGTCAATTTCTTCAAATTATATATAATCTTGTTCATTTATTTATTTGCACAGAGCAAAAGAAACCCAAAACTCTTTTGGGTTGCTGCAGCTGCTCCATTAACATCAGTCATCATTTCAACACTCCTAGTCTTCCTCCTCAGTTCAAAAGCTCCTCACATCTCAATTGTAAGAACTTATGTCTAAGTTTGGTAATTTGATTTAAATACAAAACGCAATCCTATGAAGATTCTCATTCTATTTCTTCTAAATTCAATGTTTATTATGTTACAGATTGGCCATTTGCCAAAGGGTCTTAATCCACCCTCATCAAACATGCTCTACTTTAATGGCCCTTACCTAGCACTTGCTATCAAAACTGGCATTATAACAGGGATCTTGTCACTCACAGTAAGTCACCCAATTCTAGAAAGCCTTCTGTTTTTCTTGCTTGTTAATCTGCAAAAATTATTGCATGAGCCCGTCATTTATGACTTCCTTCTCACAACATGTATGTTGGACCCACTTTTATATAGAGGAAATGAGATCCACATCGTGTATGACGGGTTCATACAAGAATTCCTTGTTAATCTGGGCTCTTACCGAGTAGTCCTATCACCTATGGCTACTAATAAACATCTTTCTTGAATTTTAGGAAGGGGTTGCAGTAGGAAGAACATTTGCATCTCTGAAAAACTACCAAGTTGATGGAAACAAAGAAATGATGGCCATTGGGCTCATGAACATTTGTGGTTCTTGCTCTTCGTGCTATGTTACCACAGGTGAAGATCCTATGATCTTTTCTTATTTCTCCTTAAAGCAATGCAAATGCAATGGCTTGAGCAACAGCTAAAAACATGTTCTTTACTTTTTCAGGTTCATTCTCTAGATCTGCAGTAAACTACAATGCTGGAGCTCAAACAGCAGTTTCAAACATTATCATGGCTTCAGCTGTGCTTGTGACTCTGCTGTTCCTAATGCCTCTGTTCTATTACACCCCCAATGTTATCTTAGCAGCCATCATCATAACAGCTGTGAGCGGACTAATCGATTATCAAGCTGCATACCAGTTGTGGAAGGTTGACAAGCTCGACTTCGTGGCCTGTTTATGCTCCTTTTTCGGTGTTCTTTTCATTTCCGTCCCACTTGGCCTTGCTATTGCGGTAAGCTTCCTAATTCCTAATCTCTTGTCTTATACTATTGATATGCTAATTTTTTTATATACATTGGGAGGAATCGAACCCTTAACTTATCCAAATTGTAGATGATGTTTCTCTGTCATGGATCTCTAACATCTTCAACTATACAATTCAGGTTGGAGTATCAGTTTTCAAGATCCTCCTTCATGTCACCAGGCCAAACACTATGGTTCTAGGGAATATTCCAGGAACACAAATTTACCAAAACCTCAGCAGATACAGGGAAGCTCTAAGGATTCCTTCAATTCTCATTCTAGCAGTTGAGGCACCCATCTACTTCGCCAATTCAACTTTCCTACAAGAAAGGTTAGTTCAGTCCCCTTCATAGGTATCTCTACTGTACATGTTTACATCTGTCTGTGCTCTATGAGGTGGATACATGTCTTAAACAAGCATAGATTCGAGCATATTCCTGCTCCAGTTATCTGATTTAGGGATTCTGCTACTACAGGATATTGAGATGGGTTCGGGAGGAAGAAGAGAGGATAAAAGCAAACAATGAGAGCACATTAAAATGTGTAGTCTTGGACATGACAGGTATGTCACTGTTTGAACTTTGTGGTTTAGTCTTAGAACATTAGCATTAAGTAACAATGTGGTTGCAAGTGTTTTTTCTGCATCTCGCTTACAGTTTTACATCTTCTCTCAGCTGTGACAGCCATCGACACCAGTGGTACCGACATGGTGTACCAACTCAGAAAGATGCTGGATAAAAGATCACTTCAGGTAAGAATCAAAGCGTTGCCTTGAGTTCTGAATTTTCAGTTAGTTAGTGGTGGACATTTTTCTTATCTTGTGCTATGGATGTTGGTTACTTTCTAGCTTGTGTTGACAAATCCTGTTGGAACTGTGATGGAAAAACTACAACAATCCAAAACTTTGGAGTCATTTGGACTGAACGGACTCTATCTCACAGTCGGAGAAGCTGTAGCCGACATTTCATCACTATGGAAGCCTCAACCATGACTTCCTAAAGGGCTTCAGTAGGACAATGGGATAAGAAGTAGATATATATGACTAACTCTGCATTTCGCAGCAGTCTAGGAAGAGCTCTAGTGAGGCCGCGATGTTTCTTGTGTTTTTCTTTTTGTGGGTAATCCAAGGCAAAGAATCATTTTGTTTTGTATTAAGAAATTTTGAAGTTTTTTCACGCTCCAAGTTCTGAGTCCATTGATGAAGCTTCATCTTTACTGCCTACTCAATTAAATTCTTGCTCACAGATATGAGAGAGAGAGAGAGAGAGAGAGAGAGAGAGAGAGAGAGAGAGAGAGCGGGAGGGAGTGAGAGAGAACAATGCATGATGAAGGAAAGCTCAACCATAAAGTATATATAAATGTGATGCAGGAATTTGCCAAGCAAAATCAGACAATTGATGAATGAAAATTTTATCCTACTTGTATGGTAATAGACCAATTGATTCAATTTACTGCAAAACCAGAATATTAAGGATATTTTGGTTTTGCCGAGTCGAGGATAAGGAATAGGTTTAGCATTCCCTAAGAAAACATTCTCATATTTGCGAAGTGTAAACTACTTTGGATTTGGCTTTCCAGTGGATATCCAAAACCCACAAATTGAAGATTTCCCTAAACTATGACTTAATGATTTAATTATAATGACAACCATCATGCATTGTTATCTATACTACGGAAGACACCCGGCTCGCTTCAATTTCAGAGGTGGTCAATAGAGAATATATACTGCATAAATAATCACACTAGCAATGTCATGCAAGGATAAAAAAGGAGACTTACAGGCCAAGGCAACAACGATTGTAGTACAAAGTCAGCTTTATGAAAAGATCACGATCACTATTGATATTGAGCTTGGACCATGCAGACTTGGACTCAGAAAATGAAGTCCATAAGTTGACTGGAAAATACGTTATCTACAAAGTCTGCATAAGATCGCATGCATTGGGAAGCAAAGCATATCTCTGCTACTGCAATAGAGTGAAACCACTCACTGAAATCCAATTTCCCTCTATGCTCTGAGACACAATCATCCAAAACGTACTTCAATTGACCTCCAAAATGTCTCCTCTAAAACTACGAATCAGCAGCCTCAATTTTTCTAGTTTTCTAACCAAGCATTTTTACCAAGGCACATGTTTGCCACAAATACCCTATTTAATAAGCCTAAACAAGAAAGGCAGAGGCAAAATTTGTCTTCAACTGCAAAGAAAATGGTGAACTTGTGTACTGTTAACATTCCATTGTAGCATGTAAATTCTAGAACATTCCCAACTTGACAGTCCACTAAGAGAAATTGATTTTACATTACATATCTATCTTTTGATAGAGAAGTTTCACAAGCACTGCTGTTTGAACGCCCAATCCGGTCGTTCAAATGCCCTCAAATCTTTTTTTCGTAAGTATTTACCAGTCCCCTTGGAAAAATTGTCGTACTAGCTGAAACAATTTGAGGGTTTAAATTGATCCTTTCTAGAGAATTTGACAGTCTTCCTGAACAGGCCTTTTATTTGGTATAAAAGCAAATTAAAGAAATGACCTTAATTTTTTCTGTACTGACCCCGAATCAAATTGTTACAACTTTTGATTTTTTTTTTTTAATTGTTTTTAGCCATTCCCAACAGGGTTTATACTGTATTACAAGGTTCTAGCATTCTGTAGAAAAATTTCAGTTTACCGATCATACATACTGTCTGAACACACAAATAAATGACAAAATATCATGACAGTACTTGAAAGTTGAAACTCATTCAGATCATAATAAAATAATAATAATAACAACTGAATTGACAAACAAAGCATATCTTTTGCGGCAGAAAAGGAGAGGGCAAAAAAGAAAAATGAACAATCAGAGGCAGAAAGAAGCAGTGCTCTACTCAAAACCACCTAAAATTGTACATTATGATTTTCCTAACACAATGCATACCTAGTCTCACGTGCTCAAACCTCCTATCATTTATAGCATTGTGTCAAACTTCTACAGTTGTCCTCTGAATCTCTGTAATTGCCATCACCACCATAGACAAAAGAATCCACAGATTAAGGTATTTGTTTTCACATCACTGAATGAATTTGGTATGAGCTTTTCCAGAAGTTCCTCTAAAGCAGCGGAAAAATAGGCAGTATAATCCCACAAGAATGTTTGTTCTTGCCTGTTGAGTTTCTTATCAGTCAAACATCTGCATGGAAATCATTCCAAATTAATTTTGCAGATATTATAACAATCTTAGAAGAGTGGGAAAAGGCAATCATGCAATTCCTTTAACCAATTCTTATATAGCGTGACAGATGCTCTTACACATGTCAGAGAATGTATAATCTCATTTAATAAGCAGTCATTTAAAGGCAGAGCATCAGTACTATCATTTTATCTTCATATAGGCAAAAGACATAGAGTTTATTTTCTTAAGAAAATACCAACAAATAGAAAAGAAAAATTGCAAGTTCCTGATACATACACTCAAATGTAGCAGAAATAGCATGAAGTACTTGACTTACATAAAATTGCACTGAAAGACAAATTTAACCAAATGAAAGTTCAGTCAGGCTGCAACTATTCAACAAATAAATAAACAATGAGAACTATATGTTGGCACTTATAGTTAGTTTAACATACCAAAGGGGGGAGAAATCTTACTTGAACGATATCGTGGTATAGGGATCTCCCGCAGTTCACGTCTAATGCAGAGATATTCACCTAGCAAAGCCATCACCGCAATTCCAGTACCATTCACAACCCACCATGTTATTGATGAAGGCCAACCCCCATAAACGATGCATATAAGGAGATGGACAATGTACAGGGTGGCTGAAAAATCTAAGCATTTCTTTGCCCTCTCAATCAGAAGAAGCAGATAACCCGTGCTGTAAAGAAAGAAGATTCGCAAGTTAACTAAACTCTTGAAGTTGGCATAGTCAATTGTGAATACACAATTGACGAACACAACTTTTTTTTTTCTTTGGTAAGTCACAATTTACAAACTTAATGAGCTGTACATTTACAAACAGAAATATCAACTTCGGAAGGGTTCCCACTTAGCGTTCCCAACCATAAAAGCTCAATGTACAGCCACACACCCAACAAGATGAAATACAAAGGAACCAAATTGAATTTCATTTGAGAAGTAGAATTGAACTCTCACCCTGCTAGTGCACTAAGCAGAAACGAAGCAATGACGCACCACCCGGTGACCGTGGAAGCAGTGAGAGTAGCATAGTCAAAGAAATACACAAGGCTCATTCGGGACACTCGAGTCCCAACCAGAATTGACAAGAAGAATCCAAGTGTAAGATAGTACAAACATTGAAGGCACACAATTTGGACAACAATGAGCCAAGGGTCCCATACCAATGCACCATAGAACATTGTCTATTACAATAACCTATTCCCACACAACCAAAGATCCTCACTCTCAAATCACAAAAATTTCCCCAAAAGAATGAAACAAAAAAAAAAACCCCCAATTCTCAAGTGCTCACAACAATCAAAGGCAAACCCAAGTCTACAATTCTTGGAACAATTAGAGCCACACCCTTTACACCCTCTTGAGCTATAAAGTGGTTGACAACAGCCCAATGCTTAAAAAACAAGGTTGAAACCCAAAATTCAATCTTGTTATATGAAAATTCTGGATTCTACTCTAACATTCATGTCACTGAAACCACAGATTAACCCATTTCTGGTAAAAATTTGGATGACTGGATCTGAAACCAACAAGACTAGAATCTAGGAATTTTCCCAGTAAAACACAAACGGAAAAAGTTGTAAACTTTCTCAAGTAAATACAAGACCTAGTTGGAATTTGTACGAAATCAAACGTGTACTGGGAGATTGAATTAGAAATCGAACAAGGCGAATCGTATAAGAGGAAACCTAGATAGATCGAGAAGGCGTGGATGAAGAAGCTGATCGTCGAGAGATCGGCGAGGGAAATTTGCAGAGTCGCTCCGAGGAAGCCTTTTTCTCTGTTTTTTAAGGAATGATGATATTTGTCTCTGGAGAAGATGCGTACTAATTAATGTGCGCATACGTGAACCAAAGCATGAGATTGAGAGCAGACTAGCAGAGACTGCTCGCTTGTTTCTTTTTTTATTTTTGTTCTTTTTCAGATTTTCTAGTCTTTTTTTTTTTTTTTTGTCAAAGAGATTCTCTAGTCTCTACTCTAAAAATAAGAATTTTAATTTCAGTTTGTAATAAAAGATGATTAGATTATTAGAAATTGTTTCCCTTTGCTTTATTATGGGATATGTTGTAGTTGGCAGAATTGAGGGATGAAATTTTTGTATATGACAATAATACCACTTGATGATAGTGACCGATCCATTAAAATTATACAATTGTACAATTTAATAGATATATAAAACTTTAAATCCTAAACAATATTATTATAAGTTCATTTTTAAACTCTTAATGATAATTAAACTCACTTATTTTACTCATATTCTAAAAAAGTCCACTTAATTAATCTTAAACTCATCTTTAAAAAAAAATTGGTACTTTCTCTTTCTCCATCTTCTTCTCTGATCGACCATCGTCATTCGGCGAGTAAGGCCAACGAGACCATAATCATCTCTCTGATCTCTGATCTCTGTCTCTGTCTCTGTTCTCTCTTTTTCTCATCGTCTGCGATCTCTCTTTCTCTCCCTCTTTTTTTTCTCTCTCTCTTCTCTTCAGAACCTTGAAGGAGGTCGGCGATCTCCAGATCGGAGTTTGTCGACCTCTGATCAGGAAATGGTGGGCGCCATCCGGAGGTGTTGGAAGCGATCTGGAAGAGCTAGGTGCAATTTGGAAGTACTAGGCAATTGTTACTATCGAGTAATAACTATCTTGGATAGAGCTGCCCTTTGGTTTGGTTTTTACTGAACCGACCGAATTTTTTTTGTTTGGTATACAGATTTTCACAATTCAAAAATCGAAAATCGGAAACCGAAAAAAATTGGTAAACTGGCCGATTACCGAAAATTATTACTAAAAGAAACTCAATTGATCGATTATCAAAAAAACCGAAATATATACCGAAAAAAACTGAAACAATTACAGAAATTTAGTTATATATACTTATATAATATTATTATGTTAGTGATACAATAAATATTAAACTACTAATATTTTAAACAACTATAAAAAAAATATAATTGTATAATGTTATCATATTAATATTATCAAAAGTGTGAGTTAAAATATAGAGTAATTCTCTAATAAAGTAAATGTTATTATTTTTAGGAATATAAGAATTTCATCATTAGATAAGTAATGCATATATATATATATATACAAAAATGTTATAAAACTAACTAGTTAGTAAAATAATACAATACCAACCATTATTTTGAGCTTATTATACAAACTAAATTAATAAGATATGTACTAATACATATTATTAAACTAATTATACTAGTATATATTATTACGAATATTAATATTATTGCAATTAATACTACTACTATATTAAACTACCAATACTACTTATGCAAATATATATTCATCAAATGTTATATTTTATGCATCATATTTGATTAAATTTTAATTTATATTGGTATATAATAATTAGTATTATTATAATTAAACTGAAAATGAACCGAAGATATACCGAAGTAAATAAAAAATTAACCGAAAGTATCCGATACCAAAATTACTGAAAACTGAAGTTTACAAAAAATTACCGAAATAAAAAATACCAAATTTTTTGGTTTTGGTTTGATAAGCCCTGATACTGATCTGAACCGACTGATGAGTAGCCCTAATCTTGAACGATAGTTACTATTAGACAGTGACAATTATTGTTATTGTTAAAATTAAGATTTTTATTTCAAAAGCTTGAATTTTTGTGTTTTGTGTTGGTTTTTTTTTTTTTGATATGTTTATAGAAGAAAAGATAGAAGATTTATATAAGTTGTTTTATTTTGAGGATTGTTACACAATGAGAATTGCTCCTATCCAATAATCGCTATAATTGACACTGTCCAACATTTGCAATTCTCCTTAAGTGAAAAAAAAAAAAAAAAAAGGTGAAAATGTGTTGGGCATGGAGAATTGCCACTATTAAAGTGGATTGCATTGGGATTTAATTTTTGATAATGGATCTCAAAAAAAAATCCATAAAATTATATACATGTTATAATATGAGTAAAATTGATCATACTATTACATGATATTACGATCACTTTCAAAAAATATATTAAGAAATGTACTATATAGATAAACATAAAAGATGATAGTTTAAGAAGAAAAAAACAACTTAATGTAATATAATAAAAAACAAAAATATAACGTAATCATCAATATAGGATATTAACCAAGTTCTTAAGCCAATTCGTAATATTTTTTCCACAATATTGTGAAAAATCTTAAGTTCAAATTTCCAATCCTCCAAAACATAAAAATATCCTTGGGCCTATTTTGAAAAATTACCAAGACTAAATAGGGCTATTTTGGTTAACTTGCTCCAAAATCCAAATAGTCATACATAGGAGGACTTGGCCCAATAAGTATCATAATCGAGAAAAATCAATTGGAAGCTCATTGTTGTTAGAAAAACCTTAAAGGTTAATATCAAAACAAGTTACATTACGACCACAAGGACCGCATAGCGCAGTGGATTAGCGCGTTTGACTTCGGATCAAAAGGTCGAGGGTTCGACTCCCTCTGTGGTCGATATGCGTTATTTTGCTTTTGTATTTTTTTGGGTGAAAAAATATTTTAGAAAAACGCTAGAGAGAGGGGTCGAACCTCTGACCTTGTGGTTAACAGCCACACGCTCTAACCAACTGAGCTACTCCAGCTTCTTTGAAACATTAAGAAAGATTGTCTTACTTAACATGTGTACTTTACGTGACCAGTCCACCAACTTAACAAAGTCTGTTTTATCTTCCATTTGAAGAATCATAACCCTCTGCTGCTTTTATCATCCCCTATTTCCATTTTAAACCAAATTTTGTTTCCAAAATGTTATGCGTATTACCAACCAAGTTATTAAGGCATTTAATCAATTTGTGGTTATATTTTTTTTCCATGGGAGGTTCATGTAACACCCCCCAGTACTTCCCCACAAGCACAACGCATCAGCAGTTTGCAAATTTTTATACATCAAATATTAATAGTTAGCAGCCAAAAAAAATTGAAAATTCATGTATCCAATGAATAGAGTTGTACATGGATTTTTAATGGGCAGAAGTTTGTTTTCTTACTTGCTTTCTCTTTTTGGTAGGGCAATCTTCAAAAATTAAATAAGTTGATGTCCTTAATTCAGCAAAAGTAATCTTCTAATTAAAGACTAGCTAGCTTGCCAACACAAATATTGCACAACCACAATGTAAATAGGGATGAGGAAACTAAAAGATAAGTGCATAATTGGTTGGCAGGCAACAGTAGACAATGTAGTTGGATAAAGGGTCAGCTAAATTAGAAAAAAGTGGTCTGAAGATGAGGGCTGGAGTGGGCTAAAGATGGGAGGTTAGCAAAGGATCTAGATTCCAGAAGATAGAATGTTGGATGGGTTGAGATCTTTTAAACTCTAAAATGTATTCAGTAAAATAAAATTAGGGATAGCTCGGTCTACAGCCTGGGTTAGCCACTAGTTGGCATTGACACTTGGTGGCATAGTCAGCATTATTGTTAATCAAAATACAATTTGGTTTTGTTTGGAAATTAAGATTAGATAGGATTGTTTCACTTAATGATGATGAGACTTTTTCTTGTTGTTACATTTGGAGGGAATCGAACTCTGAACATATTCTAATTATAACTCATTACCCTATTCACCCTCGCTACTAACCCCAAATGATTAGAGATGAACTTAATTCATCCAAAAGACTTTAATTTCTTCTTTTTTCTTTATGTAGGAAAAATTAAGTCAATCAGCATATCATGTAATTCTGTTTTCTTTAATATAAGAGTCCCTTTTCCCTTCTTCCCGGAAAGATGCCCCAAGTAATATTCGACAATATCATCCACACGAGTAGTTGAATGAAAAAAGTTAAAATAGTAACATGTTGACCGCATAGCGCAGTGGATTAGCGCGTTTGACTTCGGATCAAAAGGTCGTGGGTTCGACTCCCACTGTGGTCGTTTGTACTTTGCTATTTTTAGTGAATCACACTCTGTTTTTATCATCCCCTTTTTATTTCCCCACAAACACAATGCACTAATGCAGCAGTAGCAGTTTGTACATTTTCTTGGGAAATCTATATTAATACTTAAAATCACACTGAAAAGCCTCCCTCCAGCATTTGTAGGAAAATATAGAATCTTCTACCAAATCCACAAAACTCCAGAATTGATACTATTTACTGAACATGTACAAGGCAAAAATGGTTACATGCAAATTATCTTCACCCCTCAGTGTCCTATTTTTGTATAAGGCAAAGATATTGAGAAAATTTTAAGAGTCAGAGCCGAAGAAAGCCAAAGAACAAGTGGCTTCAAAGTATGATACATGAATACTCAAAACAATGGGGAAAATAAGATTAAGGCAATCAAAATAGTTCACTATCTTATTGGGCAGCCTTTTTCCTCCTACCTCTCTTTGCAGTAACAGTGACAGTGCCTTCATCCTCATCTTTCTGCGGTTGCTGTTTATTTACAAGATCTTTCGACGAATTTATTTGACTCCTTAGCCGCAGTATTTCACCCTTGGCAGATGCCAATTCCTCTTCCAGTTTCTTTACTCTCTTCTCCAGACTCGTCCTTTCGTCGCCAAGTCTCATGGCAAGATTGTGGACATCTTCCATGTTTTCTCGGGCCTCTTTGGATGCATTCTTTTGCTCTGTAAGGGACTTGTAAACCACCTCTTTCTCATCTTCAAGGCTAGAAATTAGAGAATTAGCCTTCTCTAAATCTTTGGAAAGTAACAATGCATTTCGGTTCATCTCATCCAGTGATTTTGTAGCCTCTTCCAGGTCTGTTTCAAGAGATTTCCGGGACTCCTTGTCTTTTGAAATTTGCTTCTCCAAGGCTTGAAGTTCCTTGTTTAAAGAAGAAACTAGCTCTTTTTCTTCTCTTAAATCATTAGAAGCTCTTTCAGCTTTTTTATACACATCAACCAATTCGTTCTGCAGGGTATCACGATTTTCTACAACAGCTGCTAGTTCACGAGACACAATTTGCAGCTCCTCTTTTGTCTGCTTCAGAAGCTCTTTTGTTGCAGCAAGCTCACTAACAATCACGTCACCACTTGATGTAGCCTCATCCAGGCTCCTCTGCAATGATTCCTTAACTCCAGCAGACTCAGCCTGAACCCTAGAGATCTCATATTCAAGTTCTGTGCACAAATTTTTTGACTGTTTTAATTGATTTTCCAGATTGGAAACTTTATCTCTTGATTTTCCAAGATCTTCCTGTGTAATCTGGAGTTCATGTTTCAGATTCTTTACATTGTACAATTCTTTATCCAGCATTTCCCTCAAGTTTTCCTTCTCACGGGTCAAATCAGCAATTAGTTCTTTGTTTCTAATTGTGTCAATCAGAGCAAGTTCAAGCTTTTCCTTTAGCTTCTCAAGTTCCTCTTCTTTTTCTCTCAAAAGCTTAGCATCCAAGTCTGCCTTTTTCCCGGAGGCTGCTTTCAGATTATCGTATTCCCCCTGAATAGCATCAAACTTCCTTTTAGAATCATCTTTCTCAGAAGTTAAAGAACTCAATGTTGCATTCAATTCATCCACATAGAAATTCTTTGATTCTAATTCCTTTTGATTTTTCTGGAGTTCATCTTTCAATTGTTGGATATCTGAAAGTGCATTGGCTAGTTCATCCTTAGTTTGCTTGTAGGTAGCTCTCAACTCCTTCAACTCCAAATCCTTTTCAGCAAGAGAAGAGCTAAGAATTTGAACATTATTTTCTCTATCCTGGAGTTCTAAACTGAGCAAATCAGTCCTTCCCTGTAAGACTTCGATTGAGTGGAGCTTTTCCTTCAAATTTTCTTCAAGTGCTATCTTATCTTCCCCAGCCTTTGAAAGGTTGGTTTTAAGTTTGTCAATTTGAATTTTAAGCTCCCCAATCAATCTCTTCTCACCATTTAGCTCTTGTCCTAAGCCTGCAATTGTACTGTTTGCGGAATTAAGTTGGTTTATTAGTGCCATCTGCTCTTCTTTTGCCTTTCTGAGTTGCTTGCTCCGTTCTTCCTGTTCATTCCGTAGCTTTGATTCAAAGTTCTTCTCCAATGAAACAATAGCAGCCTCCTTTTCTTTCAGCTTGGTCTTCATCTGTGCATTTCAACCACAGGATATCGAGTTAAATCAACCAAAGCATCCAAAAGTACATTCTTGTAATGACAACAAAAAATGAAAGGAATATGGTTCTTTGAGCTCAGACAGGGAAATTAATTGGTAGAATATTCACTTTCTTTTTCCATAAAAAAGATAACAAGGAAAGAAAGGGGGGAGGGCTGGAGGGGAGGCATCAGTTGACAAGGAAGCATTTTAACATACAAGAAAATGGGAAAAAAAAACAAACTAAAGGACAAAGTTACAATCATTATATTTTTCCTACACTTTTTGATGTTCCTTTTCAAAGGGACTAGGCTCCTTTAGTGTCTGGGTTATCTCAGAATTTAAAGAAAAAACTTGGCTGTGGTAGTAGATAGAGACTTACAGATTCTACTGCTGCATCCATGGCTTTCTTTTCTTTCTGAGTTAATCCATAGAGTGCACCAAGTATACCAGAACTGAAAATACCAAGACCATTCAGGAGAGACAAAAAGGAATTTGGTGGTGCATCTCTCTGCAGTGCTGGCTGTTCAATGAATTACTCATTTTAGAACATTAAGCCTTATCACAAAACATTGAAAAAAGAAAAACATTAATTGGGATTTTATAGTGAATGTAGCAGAGACTCAGACCTCTGCTTTTTTATTCTCCTCTGGTGTCTTTAGCTCACTTTCTTCTGAAAAAAAGAAAAGAATAATGCATATACCAGACATGAACCAAGACGAAAATGGGTTACAAACTATAATAATTATAACAAGGAAAACCAGACCATGCTAAGAAAAGACCTAAAATGCAGCACATTGTAAGAATCTTCATCAGAAATATATAAAGGTATACCTCACATGCCTAGCCTTAGGTGATTCATTCTCTTCAATGTATATTCAATGTACAATTAATCAGATAATCACTTATGTTTACAAATGGATAGTTCTTAATTGATGCAATCCCATTCTAGTATGGTGCCATTACATGAGCATCCTAATATTGCCTAATCTCCCATAGATTTTAACTTCAGTTCCAACATCTTCATTAGCATCCCTTAAACTTAAATGCATTATCAAAAACCCTAATGCATTGGCAGAGATTTGAGTAACCAGTCACTTAAAAGAAGCATATACATCCTTAAAGAGAAAAATAATTCCAATAAGTTGCACCAGAAATAAATAGCAATTGCAAATAAAAGTAAGAGAATAAAGAAAGTTTGTAAGAACGCTTAAGTTCAAAGTTCAAATGCAATGACCCAATTGCAACAAACCTATTTATCTACGATGACAAATTATAACAAACTCAGTAAGCATTTTATCTTTTCTTTTCTTTTTTCTTTTTTGCCTGAATAAGCTTTTGACATTGGAAACCCCATTACAATGAAACAATTTCCAAAACCCATTTCCCCAAATTCATAAATTCCCATCATAGCCAGAAGAAACCAATCAATCTTGAAATGCACAAAATATAGTTCAACTTACTAGTGGTCAAGCCTTCAAAAGCACCAGCCCTGAGTTGCAGGAGCGGAAGAACCGAAATACCCACAAACAAAATAGTCCTCCTCTTGCAGAAAACGGCGTCGTTTGGGTCCTCTTGGCGCAGAGACGCCATTGGCACAGTGCTCCTTCTTCTCTTGGTCTCTGCATTTTTGGAGGAGGGAAACAAGAAAAAGGGGTGAGAAGAAGAGGAAAAACGAGAGTGGTAGAGGGGAGAGTGTAAAAAGCAAGAGCTCCCCATCACAAAGACCATTGTTTTTTCCTGATTTCTTTGGTGGTGGAGATAAGGGATAGAGTTTTAGCGCTTAAAGCTTTGCTCTGTGGCTCTATTTTTCACTTTTCAGCTTCAGTGTGTGTTCCAAAGACTGATGGTGGAAGATACATGTCCAACTGTACAACTACAGTACAAGCATCCATATTATTTTTTTTTAAAAAAAGATGATTTGTTTTTATCAGTATGAATATCCTCTATTTTTATTTTTTTAATTTATTTATGTGAAACCTGTTAGGTGATACCGTTACTACTGTATAAGGGCCCCTTCATGTATGAAAAGTTGAAAACAGAAGGCAATTATTTATAAATAATTTTTCATATGGAAAATCCCTTTATTATATATATATATAGAGAAATTGATATATTGGTTGTCATTTTCTAGTTCCTGTCCAGTAATATGAACTCAATCATGCTAACTTTATATTGGATCTGACTATTTGAGTCATGTAACAAGCATTCGGGCAGCACCTACAATATAAAAAAAAAAAAAAAAAATGTCATTTTCTTTATGAAATACTAATTTAGTTTGTGTCAAAATCAAGTTTTTATAATTTGACATTAACTATACTTATTTATTATTCACATTAATATGTCGAGTGACACCAACTTAAATTTACGAACTTTACATAAAATGAGAGTTAGGTTATGGTTATGGTGTGATAATTGAAAATTGTCACTATTATCCAAGCCAGCAGGATGCACATTTCTCTTTGCAGTTCAATCAATAGGAACATGCCAAGTAAGAAAATCTGATTCTATCCTGAACTTGCGTATGCTATGTTGCCACGTGTAAGGTCTGTTGAACTTCATTGGTTTTCAATAACATAGCATTAGCAACCTTTAAAATGAGAAGTTGTAAAGCCCACTCAATCAGATTCTGCTCAGTAAACTCTGTGCTCAAACTATATACAAAACACCATAGACAAGATAAAAACTTATGATTATGGCAGTCCAAGCATTGAGATAAGGTGAGAAAATGGGTTAGAATTAAAATAGGTCAATAGTACGATGCTTATTAATGCATCGGACGAAACCATACAAGACAAATCCCATGAGCTTGGCCATAGGCTTATGCTAGACTGGGGTTGAATGTGGAGAGCATCTGCGTGCCAACCAGAATTATGTCATTCAAAAATGTGGATGCAAACATGGCTCTTGATGTATTCCACAACTTCACACTAACTGGTTGAAGGTGTGAATTTGTTCATTTGACAACTACAGAATGGCAAGGACTTGTGCCAACTTGAACCTGATAGATACTGAGAGCAAGGATATGTAACACAAAGGGATGGGGTTGGCCAAGATGTAACTAATGCACAGTATCTTCTCACCACACCACAGCATAGATTTTGCAAATTAAATTATAGGGACTAAGTTGGTGATTCCCCAAAATGACTTTGCAATCGCTTGTATATCCCTGATCAATCTAATACACAATCAATGTGAGACTAAACACACAATTGCACAACCCAAACACAAACTGGAGTATCATAATCTGTGAACATTCCATGATTTAAATTATCATATATCAAAAGAGAAAACATCATACCTCAAGAAATAATCAGAAATAAAAGGTCAGGTGTTATTTAAATATCGCATGGACAATCACCAATGAGTTCACCAGGTCCAAAGGGTTTTCTACATGAGCACTGGCCCACAAAAGAATTAGGAAACGATAGCGAGACGAAAAAAGATGACCAGGGCTTTCAGGAAAGCCACTTGAGACCCATCCAAGCAAAATTATAGACAACAAGACCTATGACTATTCTATGTCCTGACAATGCATACCCAATAAGAAGATATCTTCATGGTAGCTTTCAGGAGAGCTTCCTGCAGAACAATCACAAGTATTTACTGTTTCCTCTTCAGCAAAAATCTTCTCTGAATGACAATCAACACTACAAAATGCTTTCTCACCTCTGCAACAAATAAGAGAAAACCTCAGCCTCAAATATAAATGTGGAGGGGAGTAAAAATTGCAAATAGATGTTTGAAACAAACCTGCACATGTAAATTTCTTCTCCTTCCAAGTTCCTCTTGCAGGTGTAACAGCATCTCAAAACTTCACCCGCATGATCATTTGTCAATCCCTCCTGGTACTTAGCCGCTCGAGGTGATTCTATCCCCAATTTTTCTTTATCAAAATTGTTTACATTTGTGTGACATTCCAATATACAGTCACCAAAAATATGAGTTGTCTTACGGTTTGGACCATGAGAAATTATACAGGTGTAATCCTCAGAAAGTTCTATCTCTCTTGCAGAGATAGAGGGTATGCATTCATGGGTAGAGCCGAAGGGTACTGGAAGTGAACTTGGTTTAACATCCAATGAATTTTCTACTTGCAAACCTCTGCCTGATACTGAAGATGAACTCATTAAAGTTTTATTTTCTAAAGGAAGGCTTTTGAACCTGAAGTTTGGATCATGCATAGAGCCAATTTGTGAGGAACCCCTGGTGGAATCCAGCAAGCATGATGCAATTTTTTTAGATGGTTCAGATTCTAAAGGAAGTCCCACACTCCCAAAGAAAGCGTTCACTCTATCTGCTTGGGGATTGAGAGTTGTGGTTCCAGAAAGTGGCCCAATTGTGTAGTTTCTACGTAAAGATTTGAATTTGATGAAATAATCATCTGAATCATAATAATGCTTTGACAAATTAGGGGTGTTAGTTCTCACCTGTGGTCCAAAAATTATATTCTTCCTCTTCGATGAACCAAGAACTTCAGTAGTTGCTTTGGTTTCATCAACAAGTGAATTGACAATGCCGAGGCCTTCTTGACTACAATCCCATTTCTTCCTATTTCCTTTTTGGGATGATGATCTAGCAGACCTAGGACTAAAGGGGTTGCTAAGATTTGAAAAGACTCGGAAATCCAGAGGAAATGTAGGGCTGCTTACTGAGTTAGAATCTGATGAACCTTTGTTACTAAATCCTAAAAAGAACCCAGGAATACTGAAAAGTGAGCTGCTTGTATGTTTCAGGATTAACATACCAGAATCAGCCATTAGATCATCAGGCATAAAGCTTCCACGTGCGACATGTTTATCTTCCTCATTAATGATCTAAAAACTTCACTCCTCTTGGGAGGAACCAGCAATTCCTTACTTCACCAATATAAAACCTAATACAAAATTACAAATAGTACAAGACTGTAAATACCAATACTGAAAACAATGAGTGAAGATGCAGGGTGTAAGCAACATTGACCATTCACTTAGCTATACAAATGATTAAGCTTGAGTGCACAATATGAATAATAGGAGGTGGAAATGGTACTTGTATGTACTGATGACTAAAAGAAAAGAAGCAATGAGCAGATAATAATCAGAAAAAAGAATTTAGGAGTAGAATTAAATAAAACCAACTGGTATTAGGAGCATGCATCAATACACCACTATAGAAGGCAGAAAAAATCATTCATATATGGCAGATCCAAATAAGAAATTTTGGTGACACATAAATATATGTAAAAGCATGGATTGATGATTAAAATTAAAACTTTTCCAGATAATAACTAATCCAAAAATCCCAGTACAACCTAGAGGATACAGTTCAAAGCCTCAAAGGACACACTCAACTACTCAAGGAGCTTAGAGACCAAAATAAGTGCAGCAATAAGCAAATTCATAGAACCCATTTCAGCTAAGTATCTTCAATGTCCATTCACAATAATAGTATAATACTAAAATGAGATATGACTAACATATCTTAATTAAGTTAACAGATAACCCTTCGATTTTCCCAAAAAAATCCATAAATTTGTTTTTAAACTGGCAGGGGAATGATAAAAGAATTCAAGGGTACCCAATAAATGTAGCAAATGCAGGCTCAAATAGAGTAACCGATTAATCAATCCTTCAAAAGCATCAAAGGGTACCCAATATGATTAAAATATGAATTTTTGCACAACAGTAAATATCAAGACCCAATTTTGAAGTCTAAAAAAAAATCCAAAGCATCAAATGGATCAGTGAGAACAAAATACAGACCTATAGTCCATAGAAAATAGGAAAAAGAAAAAAACACGGAAAACCCACCTAGTTTTCTTCTCCGGAAACTTCACTGATGAGGTTGAGAGACCAAAGTCTATAACTTGCCTTCTTCTTTACAATTCATATCCTTTTTCTTTATTGCATGCACTGAAACCCAGAGAAACAGAGGCGCTTCTTCACTGAGGTTTCTGATATGCTTCTCTTTCTCTCTCTCACACGCTGACACGCACATATACAAACGAGCGAGTGAGTGACCAAAGCTTACGTATTGTAGGCAGCTTGGTATAAAACTACGTATATTCTCTGAGTTTGGAGTTATAGCGATGGCGGCATCTTTTTTGTGTAAATATTTACACTAACATCTCTGGCGGTTACCCTTTCAGTCTGTAAAAATAGAGGAACAAATTCAATGATTCTAGGATTTGTCAAAAGACTCAAAATACGTTGTTGTACTTGGAGATTAGAATTTGTACCAACTTAAAAGTTAAAACACAGGAACAATGGTGCGTTTATTAACGTTTTATAAAATGGTTTTTTATTTTACAAATTTAAAAAATGACAAAATATATTTAGTTGCTATATTGAGAAAATAGTTTTTAAAAAACACAAAATATAATTTCTAGTTTACAGTAAAAATTCAAAAAACTATTAAATAATATTTTTAGTGAATTTAAAAAACATAAAGAACACATATACAAATATAAAAAAATTACAATTGAAAAAACATTTGATATGCACTTCCTCCCTACCTAACCAGACCCACCTCCGGCGATAGCCCTACCCCCGCCACTGCCCACCTCACTCATCTCTCTTCATCTCTCCTCTATTCTTCTATTTATTTATTTCTCTCTCTCTACCCATCTCTCAAAATACATACTTTATAATCCCTTTATAGTTTCCAATTCTCACTTTAATAAACAAATCAAGACTCTTTGTAACATTCATGGCAGGAAGCTCACGAGTCTTAACAACCCTTACATAGAAAAAATACATATGTTCAATTATATCATAGGTGCTTGCAGTGTTGTCTCCATTAATAATACAGCCACCAACAATTCTTCCACTTCCAAGGTAGTTCCGCTGGCGAGGTGTGTTGGGTTTTATAAAACTTCTCTATTTTTTTAATTATATATTTTATGAAAATTGATTAATAATAATTTATAATTAATATCTTTTGTGAAAATAATTATTTGGTTGTAATAATTGGTTAATATCAAATGAGTTTTCATTATTTTTGTTTTATATAATTGTTTTCAATTATGCTACCAGACGCCATCTTATATTTTGAGAATGCAAAATTTAATTTGTCATTTTCATTTTACAATACAGTTTTTAGAAAATTATTCTGTAAAACGTTATCAGATGGGCCATAAACATTGGTTAATTAAAGAATATATCTATTTTACTTTTAAATTCTTATTAAGAAAAAAAACAAGATTGAATTTAGTGCTAAATATAACACTTATCTTGTTTTACTTATTTTAATCTTAACCGTTTAATACAAATTTAAAGATTTATGTAATTTTATTCACACTACAACTCCATTTTATCGTTTGCTATATTGAATGATAAATATACGACTATAATTAAACATCAAACAAAAATATACAAAGAAAAAACAAACAAAAAATCAAGATCCTTTATTTATAACACTAGTATAAAAGTTTTTTTTTTATGCACTAAACCGAATGAATGAATTAGTTTAAGACCAAAAACCTCTAGCTTGGTACTTGTTTTAAAATCAAATTACATAAGGACCTAAATCCTAAACTTTAGATCATTACCAACCTTCTATGGTATGTTAGCTTATTATCATAGTTGTTGAGGTAGCCCAATAAGAAAGGGTCGTTGAATTTCCCCCAGAAGTTTGATCCCCTCCCCACTGATTAAAACAGAGAGCTTATTATCAAAATCCAACTTCATTCCTCTAAATCCTTTCATTCAAATAGACTCTCAAAAGTTATTTTTCACATTCAAGTCCACATGTAAAAAATAAAACTTGTGATCAACATGGCCATCGTATTTATTAAACACCCTTTCATTTTATTTTTTTCACTTTTCTAAAACTATTAAAAAAAAAAAAAAGTTGGAAACTAGCTTATGGGAGTGTAAGTCATCCCCGTCTCAAGAGGTGGTATCTCCTAATAAATTAGAGCGGCACCAGCATTTTTGAGATGTGGGCTATCCACCTTCATATTTTGAAGATGAGGACAAAGTTGACTGACCTCTCATATTTTTATTATTTCTTAATCCGAGCATTTTTCTTCTATAATCAATTAATCATATTGCAAATAAGTAAACTTTTTTTTTTTTGGTCGAATGCAAATAAGTAAACTAATCATTAATTTCGTTAAGCTTTGTGTCCATTGATAAAATTTCTTTTAATAGAAGCTCCATTGCTCCAAGTAATGAAATTTGAATAATCTCTTTAAGAGCAAGGGCAAGAGTTACCTTCCAAATAAAAGAACAAACCCAACTTAACAAGCCCAAATCTAAGCCCAAGCCCACATAAAACAAGTAAAGCTTACCGTTAAGTCCAAGCCCAAATTCCGCAGAGAGAAAAACAATTACGCACCAGGCGCATGGTAGACGTGACCCTCTTTTATCCCCAATCGTTTACTCTCTGCCTTCTTGTCTTTTTCCTTCCCATATCAGTTTTTCCTGGAAAGAGACGAGTAATTGATTCCAATTCTAAGGAATTTCTAGTTAAAGCTCTTTCAGAAGCTTCAATTTGGCTCACGATCGAAGAAAATTTTGAGAAACCTTTCGATCTTTCTTTCAAGTCTGTAAAAACTTGTCCTTTGAGGTAAGAATTGGGGGCTTCAGTTTTTTCATTTTTTAATTGAACTCTAGGAATTAGATTTGAGCTTAGGAATTTTCGGAATATGAATCATGGGTTTCGTGTTTGTGATACTTTTCATGAGTTTAGAAAGATAAATTTGGTAACTTTTAACTAAAAAGCTAAGGGGGTTTGCTTATCAGTCCATTGACTTAAGGGTATTGATTTCTCTTACCATGATTTTGATTGAAATATAGGTTCTTTTTAGAAAGATATTCATGGGGGTTTTGCTGTTTAGGTAATTTGATTAAAACAAAATGCTGATTTTGAACTAGTTTTAGTTTTTTTTTATTTTTTTATTTATATAAGTTGTAGATGATGATAACAAAGATTCATGGGCTCGGCTAATTTGGGTTTTTAGTTATGAAGGAGAAGTTGTTGATTGGAGTAAGAAACTAGGGTGAAAAGGAGTAATGGGTATTGGATGTTTTTGGAGTTTGATCCTATAGAAATAGAGAAACTAGTGGTTTGGAACTAGTAATCTTACAGGTGTATCTTTCTGTTGTGGGTTTCTTGTTAATCTTGAGTTCGCGCTGAAATGGATGACACCGAAGATGACGCAAGGTATCCTCCAAACTTGTATGGTGCGAATCACCAGCAGGGTTATGGTTCTTCACAACGCCAAAAGCTTCCTGTTCGAAGTGGTCCATATTCTAGGCCAGTTGGTAGTCAGTATATTGATGATGAGGAGGAGGATGAGGATGAGGAGGATGAAGAGTTGGGTGAGGAAGAACAAGACAACAATGGTCAAAATGGTTATCCTTCTGTTCACAAAGATGTTGGTGATGAGGACGATGAAGAGGATGATGACGATGAAGAGGATGAGGATGAGGATGAAGAAGATGATAATAAGAGCAAAAATTATAATAGGAGGGTTGATGATGTTGATTTGCAAAGGCACCCCAAGAAGCGGAAGTTGAAGAGTTTGATTTCAAGTTATGAATTTGCTCCTCGTGTACCAGCTCCATCAGCTGCAGCACCCTCTGCCCCAAGACAATCATTTGGTGGCCGGAATTCACTTACAGATTGGACTGAACATGAGACACTTGTTTTACTAGATGCTTGGGGTGACCGGTTTCTTCAACGTGGGAAAAAGAGTCTTCGCTCTGAGGAGTGGCAAGCAGTTGCGGAGAAGGTGTCAGAGATGTCAAAGATTGAAAGGACAGACACACAGTGTCGTAATCGTTTGGATACCTTGAAGAAGAAGTACAAAAAGGAGAAGGCCAAGTTCACAGAGACTGGTGGTGCCACTAGCAAGTGGGTTTATTTCAAAAAGATGGATATGTTAATGTCTTCGCCACAACAGCAAGCCGGCCTCTCTTGTGGTTTGGACTCAGGAGAGTATGTTTTCATGAACCCTAGAGTGTATTTGAATCGTGCAAATGGGTTGGATGAGATGAGGGATAGTCCAGGGAATTCAGAATCTGCTGAGGGAGTGGAGGATGATTCAGATGGGCTACCACCCAAGAAGAGAAGGTTTGGAAGGGACAATGATGAGCGGTCTTCCTTTAGATTGCTTGCTGACTCTATTCAGAAATTCAGTGAGATATATGAGAAGATTGAAAATAGTAAAAGGCAGCAGATGGTAGAACTAGAGAAGATGAGGATGGATTTCCATAGGGACTTGGAAATGCAGAAAAGGCAGATTATGGAGAGAGCGCAGGCCGAGATTGTGAAAATGCAGCAGGGTGATGACGAGGAGAATGATGTCTCTGCTGAAAATGCTAGTGGGTGATATTAGCATCTATCTGTAATTTTAATTAGTTCTGTTAACTGCTAGCTGTTGTTGTAACAATTAGGGGCTTTTTACCCTTTTTATTTATTGTGAGGAAATAAGTTGTTGATGTTGTATCAGATATGATATAAGAAATAAGAAAATTCGAATTACTACTCAAAATGCCATTAACACTCTTTCATCTCTCTTGCATGTTGCTTGTATTATATTTTTCTACTCGTTTGCTAGTCATGTATTTCTACATTGATTGCCCTATCCAGCATTTTAAGCTGGAAATAGATGTTTTAAGTTTTTGAGCAGGTTCATTCCTGACTGCACGATAAGTTTCCAAGTACCTTCTGTATTTTGGCACCTCTAAAAGTAATTTATAATTAGAGTGACGCTATTGTCACTATCAATCTATTCATTCCATCCTTTATTTAAAAATATAATTACAACTTTATCCTCCTATATAACATTACTTAAAATGACATGAAGATTTAAAAAGAAGATATAAGACAACTACCAGTCTACCATTGATGGCAGCGGCACTGCCATCAGCTGTAGGTTGGGGTGGTGCACCCATAGCGTACCCATGGGGTGCATTGAAAGCTAGTGCATTATAAAAAATGAGTGGTGAATGAACAATTGAGATTCATCAGGGGGCGGACATACATGGTTTAAGTTATGAGTCATCAAAATTCCAATTGGATACATTACAATGTAACATAATCAATTATGCCTTGCAGTGGTAAATCCCTTTCATATTACTAGATTAGAAGCTACTGCATTTCAGCACTAAATTTGTGTCTCTTGAACAAGTTACATGAGGCAGTGCAGATTATGTAGTCGAACAGCAACCCTCATTCAAATCATATGTACAAAGGTGACATTCGAATGGGATTTTCTATTATCACTTCTCAGGGAGTGGTAGATAGGTAGCCCTTCACTTTTCCCAGTTTCCATTTAATATGAAATTCTCCATTCCTCAACACTTTGTCTTTGTAATGACCAGTGCTTTCCTGGTACTTTTTTTTGGGTCAAATCCCAAACATGACAATACTTGAAATTTTGTCCCTTAAGAAGGTGTATAACCTGCAGAAGAATCAGTCACTTCATGAGACAGTTAAGCATACAGCAGCAGGTCTATGCCAGCAAGACTAAAAATTTGATTATTATGAAATAATGCATATCAATCATAAAGCTCAAATTCAATTAAGAAAACCATTGTCATACAAATATTAGTCCGGATGGTCTATCATAACTAACAATTATGGATATGGTCTTTGTGAAACAGAGGAGCTTATTAATTACAAATAAACAAGAATACATTTAGTCCTATTGATTAATAATCAATAATCACTTTATATGGCAATAAATTGCTATTCTAGGATACAATCGCATGTTCACATCACTTCACAGTTCTACTGGAGTATGTGCCTGTGCGGACACTAAAGAGCCATCAACACCAAAGGAAACTAGACAGTGATACAGGACTACCCCCCATAAGTACATATCAACAGATATAGCATTATTTGATTTGTGTTTCTTTCTTATAAGAAAATTCTTCAACCGTGTTAAATACGAAACAATCATTAAAACCGTGGAATGGATATGTAGTGTAAAAGAGCCTCAACATTAAATTATAAAATTCACAAACAAGTACAAGAAGAGAAACTATATCATACCAGATCCCTTTGAGGAAGTCTTATGAACATCATCAACCTTGCCAACTGCCTCAAGTATTGATGAGTAAGTGATGACATCATATTCAAAACCTTTTGAATTCATCTCCTTCATCAGCCTTGCAGCCTCTTCAAGCATACCAGCTCGACTGAGACAACCAAGAATAGTGTTATAAGAAACTACATCTGGTTCAATCTTAGAATGCTTCATCTTTGAAAACATTTCCAAAGCCCGCTTTGGGCCACCATTCCTAGCCAAGCCATTCAACAGAATATTATGCGAGTTTATGTCTGGAACACAACCATTTTCTTCCATCATTTTATGCAAGGAATGTGCTTCATCTATCATACCAGCCCTCACCATGCCTGACATGAGCGCATTATAAGCATATACGTCTGGATTGCATCCGAGTTTCTTCATCTCGTTAAAAAGATCCACAGCTTCATCAAGACGCCCACATTTTCCGAAATGTTTAATCATCACGGCATATACCCTAGCACTTGAACGTCCACAGTTTTCTTTCAATTCTTGAAATAACTCATTTGCAGCTTCGTACCTCTTCGCTTTTCCAAGACTGTTGATCAGGCTGCAATAGGCAGCTGGACAAGGGGGGAAACCCTTTTCATCCATCTCCTCAAGAAGCAACAAAGCTTTCTCAACTCTATTGGTTTTGCAAAAACCATCAATAAGAATTGAATAGGTAAACGAGCTGGGAGCAACACCATTCGCTTTCATCGTCTCAAACCATGAAGCAGCCTCAGAAGTTGGAGCTTTGGAATCAAATAAAGATTTAATTATAGTGTTATATGTAACAACATTAGGTATGCAATGTAAAGACTCCATCTCATTGAAAAGCTTAATAGCATGTTCTATACGACCTTCCTTTCCCAAAATGTTTATCAAATTGTTCATGAGCACAACATCAGGCTCACAACCCTCCTTCAGAAGGTTTTTGTATATAGCATAAGCATCGTCAACCCTCCCAGCTTTCCCAAGCCCCTTTATCAATTCAGTGTAAGTATAAACAGTAGGCGGACACCCTTTCTCTTTCATCTCCTGGACTACACCTAAAGCTTTCTCAACCTCTCCCAACTTGAAAAAAATTGCCAACAGGGTAGTATAAATCTTTGCAGTTGGATGTAAACCATTCTCCTTCATCTCATCAAACAACCTAATGGCAGAATCATCACGACCCAATTTCCCAAATGCTGATATTAGTGCACTGTATGTCACTGTGTCTGGGAAACAATTACTCTCATTACACATCTCATTATAGAGTTCATGGACCTTTTCATGATGACCTTCTTGCATGAGCATTATGATCATGGAGTTGTAACTGTTGGCCGTTGGCTTGCACTTGTGGCCTTTGACCTGGTAGAAGACAGATAGTGCTTTATTAACCATCTTAGCCCTGCCCAAAATTCTTATGATTTCAGATAATTCAGCCGGATCAATAACGCATGTACTTCTAACCATTTCTTGGATGGTTTTCCACATTTCACCAACCATACCAGCCTCGTCCAGGCAACGGATCAACGCCATGTACGTGATCGAATCATGTTCGAAATTCCTCCTCTTCCCAGCCCACTTGAAAAACTGAATCTTGACAATGACCTCAACATCAATCTTGAGAACCGCGAGAACCAATCGATGATCCACTCTCAGCTTCAGCACTTCCAGTGCCTTTTCTGCATCAGGTCCCCACTTGAAAATCTTCAAAATCCTTGTGAACCTCTCATCCAATGTCCTAACTGATGGGTCCTTCCTTGACATATTTCTACTCGTGGGAAAGTCTGGCTTTTCGCCAGATAAACCGGGCAACCGAAACATTTTAACTATCTCATTTTCTGCTAAGCCACAACATAACAATCAGACTCACAAAAATGCCACTCTATTCAAAACCATGCTTATACGAAGGAATTCAAAAGACTTCATACAAAACCCAGTTGTTAAAATTGAATATGAAACAACTGCTGCACATATTTATGTTGGAATTGAGGCATGGGATAATGAAGCTTACCTGTTTGATTAAGTCTCGCACAGAGATGAGGCAAGGTTGATATTGATCGGTTTAAAGCAGACGACTTGGCAATCAATTTGGCCATCAGCCACATGGGTTTTGACCGAAATTACACCTCCAGTTTGCAAATTCTACTCGTACTTAACAGGTGAAATCGTATGGATAATTGTATGTTGCGGGCTTCAAATGCAAAATGCTGCGAGAGAAGCATACCCAACACTGTTCCGAGTCTGCTAGCTGCCGAGTACAGTTCACGACGTTGTCGTTTCAGTTTGGAAGAGAAAGGAGAGAGAGAGAGAGAGAGAGAGAGAGAGAGAGAGAGAGAGAGAGAGAGAGAGAGAGAGAGAGAGAGAGGNTACTGTCGTTGCCACTGCCGCCTTTCACTTGTATAAGTGAAAAATTGTAAACTGTCATGTTGAGTTTCAATTTGGACCCAAAATAGTTTCTATCGCAGCATGTTTTGTAGGTTCACTAACTTGTTAGCTTAACGAGTGAAGATATAAACCCAAACTAATACACAGATTGTTAGCTTAACACGTCACTCGCCTTTTTTATCTGATTCAAGCTGTGGTGTTGAGTTTTAATCTTCTCCAAAGTTGTGATCCGAACATCTTTTCGGCTTAAACAACAGTTGTCATGTCAACTCCATGTCAAAGACAAGTTCCTGGTCCTATGATCGATCCACCTCATTGTGAGGGCAAGAAGTTCTTCCACGAGGCATGTCCAATTTCAAGAACTACTTCTATGGGATTCCTGATTATGACACGCACGAATTTCAATTTTAGGGTTATTTATTTGGGCTTCCATCCCCCATTGAGTTCCAATTTTCAGAACTCTACTCACTTCGTTATCGGTGAATAAAGTGCTCGATCATCTACCCGCTGGAAAACATGGCCTATCAAGCAATGGGGAAAGAAACGAAAGCCTCCGGTACCATGCTTTAGAAAATGGTCTATCAACACATTGGCATAGCAAATGGTCCTATGCCAACAACATATTTAGCTTCAACGTCCATGAGAAAATGCAAGTAAAATTGAAAACAAATCGAGAAACCTTCCAAATTAATAATTTGAGAGATAAGATTCAAGACATTAGAAAAAGAAAGCAAAGACTGACATAAAGAAGAGTTGCAAAAGGTAAATGTTCATCTCTTTCCCAACACAGAGGAAAATAAGACCAAGGGTACATTCTCTCGGAAACCCTTAAAAAAAATCTGGATTCTAGAGACCGACTGACTGTAATAATAATTAAACTGACTGACTGACAGACAGACCACAGCACAGAAACGGCTTTACAGACTCCTAAAAAAAGTATATCATCATCAAACACACCACGGGCCTCTCCCTCTTCCCACAGTCCAAATTGTGTGTAAAGGCTCAACTGGAAAAATGTTCTTTTCTTATGCTTAGGAATCAAATCCAGCCACCAAAATCATAAAGACAAATTACTCTACAGAATTACACGGAACTTTGGGGAGGCTCTGGCTTGTCGGTTTCCATTGGTTCTGCAGAAGCTTGTGGAGCCTCGTTGCTGCCATCAGCAGCACTCTCATTGCCGCCGGCATGGGCATTGGCATTGGCATCCCCACTCTGAGGTTGCTCACTTGCTTGAGGAGGTGGGGTGGTTGGTTGAGGTTCAGGAGTAGCTGGCTTGGCTGGTGCTGGTTTTGGTTTCGTCATTATAGGTCTACAAAACCTGTCCGCACAAATACATTAGAAAAGATTACTAAAGAGTTGGTAATCTAAATAGCAATGACTAGAGGTAAACAATCAAACTAAATAGCAACGTTCCAATCATGATTTTACGAATAAGCGATGATGCCAGACAACCACTTTGTATAAATAATCTCTCAAACTAGTCGGTTAACCAAAGAAAACCAGTTCACCCAAAATTTCTTCCAACATTAAATGCAGATAAGATACCTGTCAAGTGCTTCAGCCTTCCGTCTCACATCAGCAGACAAGAGTACTGGGGTAGCAAATTTTGGGAGTGAATCCTGCTGCTGCTTTTTCTCTCTCAACCAAGCCTCAGCTTCGACACACTCATTTAAGACCTATACAACATTAAGAGGAATACTGTGAGTTAGGAAGAGATTGGATCGGGGGAAGAGCTCATCAAGTCCAAGTCCATTACCTTCTGTTTATCAGAAATATCAATGTGCTCGAATTTTGGATCAGTTGACATTGCAGCTTCTCTGTAGCTATTAATACAGTAAACAAGTTGATCAATCACACTTCCCCTCTCCATGTGCTCCTTGTATCGCTCTTCAATGGGATCACCTTGCTGCAATGTTATAGGTCAACATCAAACTTGTAGCTCAAACAATGAAAAACAGTAAAATCATATTCTTTAAGATTGCTACCCATTATTTAACAAAGGGATATAAACCAAACAGAGAAGAGCACCAGGAATCATTAGAAGAACAGAATCCTCACCTTCTTAAGTTCCTCGAGCTTGGCAATGTAAACACCCTTGGTTTCATCTTCACCATCTTCATACAGCCAGTCTTCCACCTCCTGGAGTTTAGAAATAAATGCTTCCCTCTCTGAGTCTGTGACAAATTCCTGAAGCTTGTCACTGAGCTGGAGGCACAAAAGAGAAACTTGGGTTAGAAAAGAGAAATTTAATATAAGAACAAAATATGCCATGAACATAAGACAAAATATACCTTGTTTCTCATGTCATAAACATATGCTTCAACAGCATTTTTCTTGTCTTTTGTTTCTTCCATAACACGATCTTGTAAAGCCATGTCGAACTCCTTTTCTATTGCCTTCTGCACATCATCTGCAGCCATTCCTCCATAAACTAACTCTACCACAGGAATGTTTGTTTTCTTTACCTTTCTCTTCGGAGCATCAGCCTACATCACAAAAACTAAGTCAACAAGGGGTAGCCAACTACAGAAATAGAACCAGATAAACTAGTAATACATTTAATCATTCCAAAACATTATTTTCTAGGATCATCCAATAACATTTGACACAGAAAATAATGCCTCCTCAGCAGTGAAATTAAACACAGATTGCAGATGGACAGAAAGAACACAAAGACTGTGTGCAAGTACAACCTACTTTCCCCTTAGTCCACATAATAGTTCACTCAAACCCAAATAACTAAACTCTATTGCCTAAATCCCATTGTCTACAAGGTTATTCCCCTCCCCCCAAGTTGAGACCAAGGTGAAATAACAAATAACTAACGGGAAACCCACATATGAAAAAAAGAGAAGACTACTGACCTTGGTATCTGTTTCCATCTGCACAGGCTTATCTCCTGACTCAGGAACACCATTTTCAGCGCCTGAAGCATCAGCAGTGCCCTTATCATCTTGCATGTTCACATCAGTCTCATTGGTAGATGAGGGGGCATCATCAGTCTCCATCTTAGTAGCCTCCTTTGGTTGCTCTTTTGTGACAGGAACCTCAACTTCTTCCTCTTCCAAAAGCTACAATAAATGCCAAGAAAAACCAAGCAGTATTAAAAGAATAAAAAAATCAACCAAAGACAGTTAGAACTAAGAAGCACAAGATGCTTTAACAAACTTACGGTCGCCGACTCCACAGACACAATCCCATGCAGATTCAGGCGAGCTTTGACCTTTAGTTTTGCCCGCTCGCTCTTAGTAGATTGGAAAGGACCAATCTGCATATGTACAGTTTAGTGAAATGTCAATAAAAACTTGACCAATAACCTAGCCTTAAGACAAAATTAGAGCATGCATAAGAGTTAATATTACAAGTTGACCACTCACCGTATATGTACTGATCTTTGCAGGTGCCTGCAAATCACTAAGATCGGCATACTGTACATCAACTGAAAACGTGCCTGATCTGTAAAATGTAAGAGCCTTGATACTTGGAAAAGGATTTCCTTTAGGGAAAACGAGAGTACTTTGGTGATTATCAGCTGCTGCTCCATTCTGGGCATCTGGGCCAGTACCTTTCCACGACAAAGAAATCGAAAATGGGAAGCTCTCATTCACCTTCAGATTAAAGTGCAAGAGTACATCAGCTTAACACTTAATTAAGTAGGCAATATACAGAATCAACTAATGGAAACAAGAACAAAGATTTAACAAAGTAAGAGTCAAATTATACAGGGAATAAAATTCACCTGAAACTCTCGGACTTTGAAAGTTGGACTAAGCATTGCACATTGCAAGGCACAACCCCTGGAAACACACTCACTTGCATTCATAGTTCGCCTAGGCTCCTTTTTGAAGAACTCTGTCAATATCTTGATTATAGCAGGAACACGAGAGCCTGAACCAACAACCTCAACTGTGTGAACATCCTCTAGTGTAAGACCTGCTTCAGCAAGGGCCTTCTCCAAAGGTCTCTTCACACGTTCCAAAATAGGGACACTAATTTGTTCAAATTCATCCCGCTTAATAAACCCCCTAACATCTTTCTCATCCATTAAACACTCTATATTCAAAGGAGCCTCAGGATTTGCACTCAGCACCTTCTTCAACTTCTCACAAGCAGCCCTAAGCCGAAGGCAGGCCCTTGCATTCTGGTGAACATCAATCTTGTACTCTTCCTTAAATTTGGCCGCAAAGTGGTTGAATAGTACTTCATCAAAATCCCTACCACCCAGAGACTGGTCAAATGAATGAGCAAGAATTTTCAGCTGGCCCTTCTTATAGCCAGCAATGCAAACTTGCATGCTAGCATGTCCAATATCAACAAAGGCAACATTCAATTGGTCATTTTCTGGTAAATCTGTCTTGTAAATACCATAAGCCAAAGCAGTCGCTGTAGTTTCATGAAACAAGCGAAGAGGGTGCAAACCAGCAATTACGGCCGCATCCAATACAGCTCTTCTTTGAAGATCAGTGAAATAAACCGGAATTCCAATACAGCAATCTACAACAGCTGCATTAAGATTCTTCTCAGCTATACCTTTCAAATCAGAGAACACCATTCCCAGAACTTGGGTAGGTGTGAATGTCCTTGATTCTCCCAAATAACGGGCATGAATCAACGGATACCCATCTGGCCCTTCAGCAACAGCATAAGGCAATGACTTGATATCCCTTTGCAACACAGGATCAGAGAATTTCCGGCCAATCAAACGTTTAATCTGAGATATTGTGTTCTTAGGGTTCATCATAGATGAAGCAGCGCCTGCTGTCCCAATGAAGCGCTGCTTGTCACCGAAACAAACAACAGCCGGGGTTTCCCGCTTGGACTCATCATTGAGCACGACATCAATACCTCTTTGCCTTGCCACAGCCACAATGCTGGTCTCATTGCCAAAATCAAATCCCACTACGCTCATCCTTGCAAAGTTCTAAATCTGGAAAACAAACAAGAACCCACATTCAGTACACAGCTGAATTTTCAAACAAGTAAAAACTAAAGCCAACTGTTATATAATAACACCACCTCACTCAAAGCAAGCCGAAATCTACCAAAGTGATTGAATCAGATAAAAACAAAATGCAACAAGTTTAATAGATTTCTTCACCATCGTCGCAGTGATTACAATATCAGAAACCAACGACATAGCAGGAAGAGAAAACAAAAACAAAAGAATAAAAAGCAGACTTTACACCTCTCCTCAGAATATTCAAATTACACAAAAAAGTTAATCAAACGCAATATCAAACCCACATTAATTACACAATGAACCTACAAATCCTCCACATAATTAAATGCACAAGCATAAGTATAACACAATCACAAAACAATTATCTGCTTATTATCATCATCTCGAATTAAGCTAATCGTATTGACCAACAACTAGCTCCAAAAACAAAAAAACACATAAATACAAAAATTCAACCGAAAAATTGAATCGAACTAGAAGAGCAAGCAGTTGTACAGTCAAACACATAAACAGCAACGTAGGCAAAACCCTGCAGTAAAATGTTCAAACCCTGAACCAGTATCTAACAGATCTAAGAGAGGCTATGTGAGAGAGAGATCTGATTCTGATCTGATGCAAGAGCTAGGGTTTGGGGGAGCGTACCTGTTGGGAGCGATGCACAGAGACTGTGAGGTCGCGAAGAGTTTGGGAGTTTCTGGAGGTCTCTCTAAAACTCTTCGAAACGCTTTTACGAAGAAACAGAGAGAGAGGGTTGCGAGAGCAGGAGAGGGTTGTTCTACTTCTTAACAACAGACCTAAGGGCTTTGGTGGGCTTCTGTGGAATTTTCTCTTTTTTATAATTCTTTTTGGGGATGATTTTTATAGGGAGGTGGGAAGAGAATGGTCCTAGAGGTGTCTAGACTCTAGAGAGATACTTTCCTTCTAGAAAGATCTTTGCAACACTTCGGAGAGAGATAATAGGACTTCTCAATTTTGAATCGGCGTGAAAAAAAAAAAAAAAAAAAAAAACTAGTTTCTTTTTGCTTGTGGTTTGGGTTTGGTTTATGGGCCTATTACTAGTAGGGTTTTTGGTCCACTTGAGGCTGATGGAATGGGCTTTCTTATGACCAAAAAAATAATGTGGCCTTGGTGACTTTAAGCTCTTTTCTTGTCGTACCATCTCTTTCTCAATTTGCCCACCTACATGTTTTCTTGTAGCAAATTTCCGTTTTACGGTTTTACCTTTAAAATCGAATTTTTCTTTAAAATTTATCCTTCCACGTGAGCTCCTCTCTCCGAACCTCCCTCGCTGATAGATAGAAGAGAATAAGGTGTTACTAGGTGCTTTCTTAAGAAATACTTTCGAGTTTTTTTAGAATCCAAAAACACTATTAACTTTTTTTTCCAAACGCTTAGTTATTGGGTTGGTCGGTGGCGAGTTTGGACAGGTTGATGCCCACTCCTAATAGGTTTAGTAAGATGAGTTAATTTAAGGCTTATTCACCCAAATACCCTATTAAACTAACTTTTATTATCACTTTACCCACTTAAAGTTAAATTTTCTCACCTTACCCCTTGATCTTTACAAATCACTTCCATAAGGCAAGTTTCGTCACCTCCGTCCATAAGTCCGTTAAAAAATCTGACATAGCGCCTAAGTGGATGAGCATTCTAATAATTTATTGGCGGATATAGGTGAATGAGACTGACACCATGATTGGACGTCACGTCACATTAAGAAATAACTAAGAAGATTAAATTAAGAAACAAACCAAATGAAAAAAAAAATTAAAAAAACATCAAAACAAATGAAGAATCATATGGGTCCCCCTAGAAACTTGTTTCCAACCAAACATAACTCTCAAACATTTAATGTGATATATTCAATACCACATTCAAGACCCCAATTTCTCAATTCCCACCAAAATTCACATATTCATTGAAAGCAAGTTCCTTCAACCTAGCTGAAAAACTCCCCAAATTCAAACCAAAATCAAACATGACCTATAATGAATATGTAGAATTCAGAGACTTTAAAATTACCAAGGTGCGAGAAGCTTCAACAAATACAATCCAAGCCCTAAACCTTCATCTAACCCATAGACCAAATTGATTGCAAAATCCAACGGAGTGATCTGATTAGAGACCTGAGTCGTTTCGAAGCTCGAGAAGAGGGAAAAAGACGAAGAATAGTCTAAGGAACAGTGACGGATCCAGGATTTCCAACCCGGGGGGTCAGAGTGTAAAAGCAAAAAAAAAAATTTGGACGACAATAACAATAAAAAATTAAATGATAAACAATATTACAAGTTACATGTAAATATGTAATAACATAATTTTTAAATTTTACAAAAGTTGTGTTTATTAAAATAATTACTTGTCTTTAAATTTATTTATATTTAGTTACTTAAATTATTATTTATTTATATTTATATTTGTGTTTAGTAGTATTAATTTTAATTACATTTTAATTATGTTATAGTATATATATATATAAAAACTTATGTTATATATACATATATGTATTAAAAACAAAAACAGAAAAAAGGTTGTGATTACGTGTGTGTGTGTGTGTGAGCTCCTAGCTTGTGAATGGCTAGGAGTGAGGTGTGTGTATGTGTGTTTAGTGGTGTGTGTCAGTGTGTGTGTGTGCTAGGCGGTGGTGTGTGGCAAACCAGAGAGAAAGAAAACAGAGGAGAAGAAAGAGAGAGAAACCAAAAGAGGAAGAGAAGAGAAGAGAAAAGAGAGAGAAAGTCCAGCAAAACCAAGAGAGGAGAAGAGAAGAGAAAAGAGAGAAAGTCCAACAGCCACTGAGGCTTTTCATCAAGCAGGTGGTGGGCGACTGGGCAGCGAGGTCGAGGGGTCGCCGTCCAGAGATTTGGGGGGTCACCGGCGGCTGGGAAAGGAGGCTCACAGCTAGGAGATCCGGCGTTGGGGGGTCGCCCGACCCCCTACCACCCAATGTGTGTCTGTCCCTGCTAAGGAAGACGCTGAAAGTGGTGGTAGGTTTATGGGAATATGATGATTGTAACAAACCAAACCAAATGAAAATAAAAATAAAAGTAAAAATATCAAAACAAGCCCAGGAGGCTTTGAATCTCTCCTCCACCACCTAGTCTCCACCACACCCCACCACTGTCCACTCCCCTCTCCTCCTTGATCACTGCAGCTTCCTATCCTTTCTCTCTATTTCTTCTCCTTTCTAAATCTCTCTCCTCTATTTCCTCCCTCCCTCTTTCTCTCTCTAATTCACGTTAAAACTCAAGATCATGGGTTTCTTTACTCAAAAACCCATATTTGATCTTGTTTTTTTCATTCACTCTAAGAAAACCCTCAATATTAATCTTTTTGATTTGGGCTTTGAATCTCTATCTTTTTTTTTTTTCAAAACAAACCCCCATTAACAAAAAAAAAAACTCATATTTGGTTTTTGAGTATCTTTACCTCAAAAATGAAGACTGGGCATTAAGGAGGAAGGAGGGGTAATAGAAAGAGAAAGAAAGACAAAGGAAAGAGGAAGTTATCAGTCGGTGGGAAAGGTTTTCGGCAGTGATGAAGCTGGAAGGATAGGGTGGTGGTGAGAGGGGGCTAGGTGGGGGAAAGAGATTCAATTGGATAGTGGGGGCCCAGTTCAAGCTGATATGAAGCCAATTTGGCATGGTGTCAGTCTCACTCACCTTCATCCGGTAGTAAAATACCAGAATACCCATCTACATAAGCGCCATGTTGGATTTTTTAACGGAGCCATTGACGAACTTGACATAACTTGCCTTATGAGAGTGATTTGTAAAGATTGGGGAGGGGAAAGTGAGAAGTGAGAAGAGAGAAGATTTAACTTTAAAGGGGCAAAGTGAGAATGAAAGTTAATTTCAAGGACATTTGCACGAATACGCCTTAGTTTAACTAGTAGCGGCGTATTGAGTATACTTAACAATTAAACATAATGCATATAATAAATGAGCAAGTCAGTTAAGAAGAAGGTTAAGTTCAAATAAACCACGAGCCATTCCAAATGTTCATCCCACCTTTAAAAAAAAGTATAAATCTATAAAGTAACCTAAAGAGATGAGATTGAAATTAAAAATAACTAGGATCTTAGGGGGCTCTTATGTACATCTAGGGTGTTTTGGATGTGGGAGTTTAAACTGGATTTTGGGTGAAATTTGAAATGTTTGCAAACTATGTTTGGAAACTTAGCTAAAATTTTTAGATTCATAAACAACTTTAAAATCTGATTTTAGGGAAAAAAAACATTATATTAAAGTTACAGTTAGAGTTAAATAAGTGTAAATTCCTAAATTTATAAATATTGGATTATGGGATTTTAATAAAAAAGCCACAATTACTACTACCATAGTACCATATTGCCATTATGAATAGCTAGATCTCAACAACTATTGCTACCATACTACTCATTCACTAATTAATGTATCTAAAAAGATATATTATACAGTCAATAAATTAGATTAAATTTTTTTTGTATGATGCATACAAATCCTAATACTGTGAATCTCATACTTTTAAATTTGGTGGTATTAAATTTAAGGAATTGTTATATACTTATATAGCGTAAATTTTTTGCCATCAAAATGAGTCGTATGCCAAGTGTTTCGGTTATCCTCGACTGTTTTTTTTTGTCAATAAAAAGAAAAATTACAAAACAATTTGACTACAAAACGAACCTAAACGGTCAAAATTGATGCTCATGGTTTTTTGTTTTTTAATTAGGAGGAGGGAAGATTGGACTTGGGTAGATTAGGCAATTTTTCGGCTACTTCAACTGGCTATTCCGTCAAGTACGGATACTCGTGGTTGCTTTGGTAATTTTATTTTCTCCAATTAAAAAGAGAAAACCTAATATCTCTCACGTGTCACGCACGTGAAGAGACCCGTTCAGCTGAACAGAGCAAAATGGCGGGAAAATACAGTCTAACAGGCTTATATTTCTTTCCCGGCTTCTTCTAGGGTTTGTAGAATTTACGTTACCAACCGAACTCCTTATTTTAGTTGGAAAGAATTTCGCTGATTTTCTACTAACCGGCACCGGAGACGAGAAAGATGCCGACGTACAGTATCAGAGGCATCGATGTTGATTTCCCATTCGAGGCCTACGATTGCCAGCTCGTTTACATGGAGAAAGTCATTCAAGCTCTCCAAAGCGTAAGCTTCCCTTAAGCTTCATTTTGAAAGTTCATTTCTTGCTCATGAAAGCAGTAGATTTTTTTTTTTCGTTATTTTTTTTTACAAGGAATTAAATTCGTTTTAATTGAAATTTTGTTGGGTATTGTTTGATATTCAGTTTGGTGCTTTTTAAGACGTGAGTAAGTGATAGAGAAGTTTATAAGTATATATTTGGATCGATTTTGGTTATGAATGTCAGTCCAAATCATAACAATTGAAGGATTTTGGAGTCAAATATGAGAATGTGCTTACTGGGTAACATGATTTTGGTGCTCTAATAGCATGAATCCTCTTTGTGTGGTTATACTTGGTATGGGTTTGGGTAATTTCTATTTCAAAATAGACTTATCATCATTTTTATCATCATTATTGTTGTGGGATGGCTTGTCCCAATCGACCCAGTGGTCCGAAACATATCTGGAAACAGGGTATTGCTGCGTATGTCTTTCCCTTTATAGACTCCACATTGGTAGGAGCCTTGCCTTTTTCACATCATTGGCGTAGTTTGTGATTTGCATGTAAATGTAAAATGCTGCAGAGATGTAATGCACTGCTGGAGAGTCCCACTGGAACTGGGAAAACCCTTTGTCTTCTCTGTGCCACATTGGCTTGGAGGAAGAGCTTGGGCGTTTTCTCAACTGGTGCTAATTTGAAGATCAGTCAAAACCCAGGAGACAAATCAGGTGTTTCGTTGTCACAGTCCGTGACCAAAGAGTTTCCTACCATAATATATGCGTCCCGCACTCACAGCCAGATCCGGCAAGTAATTCAAGAGTTGAAGAGAAGCTCTTATAGGTCAGTCATGAGATCAGTTTGCAATTATTCCATATTGGTTAAACCTCAAAATATTATTACTGTTTATTATTTTTCATTCGGTCTATTATTTGTATCAATGCCACCTATTAAGGCACAACTCTAGTGTGATCTCCTGATTTTGGAGTGTCACATAAATGAGTGTACAATATACCTCTTTCATTATTTATTTTCTACTCAAAATGACTATGACAGTTTGTAACGTACATCATCTATTGCTGTTTAGGACATGCAATTTTACCCATTCTTTTGTAGTTGTTATTTCATATTTAAATAGTTGGTGTGATCTCAAAAATGGTACATTGTTCTAGGGTAAATTGCTGTGTATATCAAAGCCTATGTTATCTAACAAATATTTGAGCCTTTGGAGCAACAAAAATTTTCATTAACCTCAGATATATTTTTATCTTACCACCATAGTTGTTTATATTGATGGTTACCTAATGACTACGTATGATTTCTTGTCCTGGCAGAAAAAAAAGTGCCTACTGCCTAGGGTACAAGAATTATTGAAAGAAATTTCTGAAGAATATTGTATTGTGATGATAGCCTTGGACTCAAGTTATGGATAGTTTTAACATATTTACTGACATTTGATTTCTTAGAGGTGATCTATGATACTCTGGAAATCTTGATAATATAATTGGTTGAGTTGTTGATGATTGCCTACTTGTTTACTGCAGTACATCATAGTGAATGTTGCAACTTTAATTATTGGCTGTTTAAATTAGTATTGACTGTTTGTTCGAATTAATAAAATTATGTTCCCTTAAAAAAATTAGTATTGTCACATGAAGATGATTTCTTACTAATCTTTTGAGGATTTAATGGTTTTGTGATTTATTTTTTTCATGTTATGGAAATCTTTGCCTGTTTTCCTTTTGATTTTTCAAAATATTAGAAACTGAACTAATTCACAATCTCCAGGCCAAAAATGGTAGTATTGGGGTCTCGAGAGCAATTATGCATTCATGATGAAGTGAGTTTACTTCGCGGAAGAACACAGACAAATGCCTGCCATTTCCTCTGCAGAAGGCGCGCAAAGCGTTATTGTAGTCATTATTCTCGTGCTGCTGGTAATCTCTGTTTAACTCTGTGCTTGTTAGTCAAGATATTTACATCTATGGCAACATGACAGGATGAACATGGCTGCCCTTTCTGTTATATCTTTCAGTTGTTTTAATTTAGTATATATGCACACAATTTTATTTGTAGAACTTATTCTCTAGCATATTTAGTACCATGATCTATAATGGAGAACTTTTTAGCTCGACTGTAGCTTTAGGAGAATTCTTGTGACTTATAGTTTGATTTAAAGATGTCATTCCATTGTTTTCCGGTGCTTTAGGTGCAATGCGAATGGTGATTCTGGGTATTTGTAAGTTGCCTGTAAGTTGGATGTAATGATATACTAAGGGCTGTGACTAAGTTATCTGGGTGTGGGAGAGGGTGGTAGGGGAATGTCATTGGTGGATGGATTGGAGAGCGGCGCCAAGAGTGTGGTGTACCTTTGTCAACAGAAAAACAGACCTTCTAAGATAGTCAAGATTCCACTTTCAAGTCTTAAAAATGATTCCTTAGCTGTTATAAAGTGGGGTTTGAGCCAAATTATATGCTTGTTTTTCTTTCCCCAAATTCAGGACATTGTTTATGCTGCTTTACTACTGGCTTAAATATATGTGCATGTGTGTGGCTAAGGAATCTTTGAAAGTGAATAATGTAGATGAGTTCTGAGTTATGAAATTGCTTAGCCTAAATAAGCTGAACTAGTTTACTTTCTAAAAAAAACCTGGACAAAGTCATGATGATTGATCTTTGACTAATATGAAAATTGTTGAATGGTCAGGAAAGTTTTCGAATTTATATACTCTCTTTCCATGTCATGTACTGCAGTAACTTGACTGAAATTTCCTAGGAATTTCTTTTGATGTGACAAACATTTAAGGAAATTTGACTTTTGTACATGTTGGTGGTTCTATTGTAGATTACTTGAAGAATAATCCCCATCTTGGAGATGAACCTATCGATATTGAGGATTTGGTTAATACTGGAAGAAAATCTGGGCTGTAGGTTCTTTTATCAATTTATTTCACCATAGTAAAATGACAACTTACGTTTCCACCCCTTTAATATCCCTTGAAACCTATTTCCATCGTTGCTGAATATAGAATTAGCTTGCTTTTTACTTGTTTTCTCTTTCTTGTAGGTGCCCTTATTATTTATCACGGGATCTCCATAAGGTTGTCGATATCTTGTTTGCACCTTATAACTATCTTATTGATCATGGGCGTAGAAAATCGCTACAGATTGATTGGAAAAATAGTATTCTTATATTTGACGAAGCTCACAACCTGGTAAGGAAAGAGCAAACTGCAATGTTATTTTTCAAACAAAGAAACTATGATCTGTCTGTAAATCTCTGAAAACTATATATGCTGGGTTATTTTGTTGGTCAGATATATATGCTGGTTTCTGAATATTTTATTCATTCACTTTTAGAACTTGTGCAACCTGGAAAAAATATTAACTTCACATGCATACAGAAATAGTAATTTGAATTATCACATGAGTTGTGTGCTTACATAACCTAAACATGATGCAGGAAAGCATATGTGCAGATGCGGCTTCTTTTGACTTGCCTTCTTCGCTTCTTACAGCTTGCATTTCTGAAGCAAAAAATTGTATTGACCTTTCTACACAAAGAAGGGAAGAATCAACTGATAAATCACGTAATCCAGATAATTTTGCAATTCTTAGAGGTAAACCTAATTGGTCTGTTCATCCCAAACTTTCTATTTCTAATCAGTATTATTCAAGTGCATAGTCATTATACCGGTGATATTTTGTTAAGGCAGCTTGGCTTTTTAAATCCCATTATAGTGGTTTTCTGGTTTGGTCAACCCATTACTTGACATTATCATTATTATCTATAGTTTGGGATAGCATGCTTTTGTTATTTCTCATAGTCATTTCTATGGAAACTCTAGTGTTTTTTATTTTTTAATAAAACTTTATCTGGCCATGCTTTTTACGAGTTAATAATGCATATCTTGCAGCGATTCTTTTGAAGCTTGAGAAGCGGATTTCTGAAGTGCCTATTGAATCCAAGGAATTGGGATACACTAAGCCTGGGCCTTATATCTATGAACTCCTTGCTGATTTAAACATCACACAAGATACTGTACCTATGCTCATTAATATAATTGAGGACGCCACTATGCTTATTGAGGAAGATAACCAGCAGAAGGCAAAGCGCAATGTCTGCCGGCTGGAAAGCATTAGTGACATCCTTAATATAATTTTCAGAGATACGGACAATAATCATGCAAAGTCCTATCGTGTAAGTTTGGACATTGATTTGCTAGTTGTTATCACTGGGGACTCTAGCTAGAGCTTAATTCCAAGTTTGTTTGCCTTGTTACTTCAGATGATAGTTTTATATTGTTATCTTTGTTGTGTAATAAACTAATGTCTGAATATGGAACACTGTTCTGTTCAATTAGGTTCATGTACAAGAAGTTGAAGCTAGCGCAATAGATGGTCTAAAGGGTAAGCAGAGACTTATATTTCTGGTATTTGGAATTGAAATTCATTATTTCATGTAATAGTAGTAGATATGTTTTTTGTGTTCAATAATGAGCTTGTTTTTGCATTTTTGACTTATCAGTTATCATACCACGTAATGAAAATAATAGATTGAGTATTCCTGATTGTCACGTGCAGTCATTTCATATGACAAATAATAGTGTTGCCCTTTTCTTTTGAATCCCACAAGTTATTATAATATTTATGAAAAAATAATGATCCACCCTTTTAATGATTCCCCCCTCTCCCCCCACCCTCCCCCCCAAAAAAAAGGAAAAGAAAAAAAATGGTTATAATGTGTTCTAATGAAGGTTTGGATAAAGCAGCATAGTGGCATATGTGACTGCATATCTAAGAAAAACACAAGAATGCCGTACTTGGGTGATATTTGCAATAAGGTGGATGCTCATTAACTACATATATGCCCATAGTGCTAAAAAGAAACTTTTGAGAAAAATGGGGAAATATGGGTTTAATGTCATTGCCATGTTCTTCTTCAGGAAAAGATATCTGAGAGTTGCATTCAGATGGTAAAATCAATTTAGATCTCAAAATGGGTGGGCTCTGGGGTTCAAATTTCAGGTTGCTTCCACAGGTAAGTTGCTCTAACCAAGTCATAGGACATGATTTCCCTGCATTATTCCATGTCAAAATAGGCCCAGATTAGCTGAGGAATGTACTTTCCAAGTTCCTTGAATTTAGAACTGAAAGGTGTTGCCAGATGTGAGTGTAGTAGACAACACCGAGGGAGAGTGGGGGAGAGGCAAATATGCTAAGACATGATATTGGAAAGACAGGTTCAAGTTGGAGTTCCTTTGATTTTTTAAGCCCTTTGCTGGAATTTGGCGATCCAGTATATTGCTCAAAATTGTCAGGTGAACAAAAAATTTTATTATAAAATTGTGGGTTCTCACCTTGTGTTGAGATTATAAAATCCCACATCAGGTATTTCAAGTCTTGCACCACAATATATAATAAACTGCCCTTTTCTCCCCCATTGCAAATTGGTTTTAGGTTAGATGCTCAAACTTTAAAAATAGGCCTTAAAGTAGCCCAAGCAAAAGAAGATGTAGACTTCAGTTGGGTTTATTCTTCATGCGACTTAGCTTGCATTTCAATGGAACCTGCCTATGTATTTAGAGCGTGGAGTTCGTCCCCCACTTAGTGCAAGCAGCAAGCTACCATATCTTTTTTTGCATGCTACAACTACATCTTGTATTCTACAAGATAAATTTTTAGTGTTTGGATCTGTATTTAAAGATTTATGTCTTGCGATGATTATGAATGAGTGTGTATAGTGTATCTCATTAAATTTCAGTTCGTGATGGCCTGAAGGGGAAAACAAGGAGTTAGGCACTCCTTTCAAGGCCAATCAATTTTGTGAAGAATCCATATATACTCCCCCCCCCCCCCCCTTTTTTTTTTTTTTTCTTCTATGCAACCTAATAGAGCATTACAGAGATGGATTTCTAATTGTTTAACAGTATTGTATTGTATACGGGAGTGGGAGAGCCATAAATGAGCTGATCAGTATGCTGGTTGGGCTTTTTCTCCTTGCTGTGAATGAACTGATTAGTTTGCTAGTCAAGCTTTGTTTTTTGTTTTTTTTTTTCTTGTCTTATTTAGGGATCTGAACTGGACTTTCTAGCAAGCCAAGTAGATTGACCTTTTCAGATTAAGCATTTCATATTCATGACATGCGATTGATGACATGCTTTCCTGTATAGTGACAATTGTGTTCTTTATCCTTCGGTTCTAGGTAAGGCATCCAGGACACTCAGCTGGTGGTGTTTTCATCCTGGAATTGCAATGGAGGAATTCTCCAAGATGGGTGTGGGCTCTATTATATTGACATCTGGCACATTATCTCCCTTGGATTCATTTGCACATGAACTGAAACTGTAAATGACTTTTGTGCTGTTTATTTTCCATTTGGATTTTCTGTGGCTGATATAAATTCTAAAAAAGAGAATGATGTTGTGTCCCAGAGATTTCCCTGTGCGGTTGGAAAATCCTCATGTCATTACCTCAAGTCAGATATGGGCTGGAGTTGTTCCAGCTGGCCCTTCTGGTCACTGTTTCAACTCCTCTTATAGAAGTCGTGACTCTATCGAATACAAGCAGGATCTTGGAAATGCTATTGGTACGTAATATAATCACTGGCAATAGTAAAATAAATTGATGCTCTAATTGCTATTTATGATGCTACTGATTTGGACACCACCTATTTTGATAAATTGGGAAAGGTTAGTTGTTTCTTTGAACCCCTGTTCCTCAAAAAAAAAAAAAAAAAAAAAAAAAAAAAAAAAAAAAAAAAAAACAAAGCTTCATATTTCAATCTTATTTTATTGCGATGAAGTGCTGGTATGAATTTATTGCACTTGATACAGCTATTAAATTTTGCATGTATGCAGTTGATGTGTAAATAAGCATCGTATTAGTTTGGGCATTGATTCTATATGTTAATTAGCAATTGATATTTGGATGATTTGCAATCATGTTTTTTAACTTTCATGTTTCAGTCAATTTTGCTCGGATTGTTCCCGATGGATTGCTTGTATTCTTTCCATCTTACTATATTTTGGACCAATGCATTGGGTGCTGGAAAAATATGGTAAGGAACCAAATACATACTGTGAAGAGGTCAAATTGGTTTGCTTTTATCTGAGGATAGAATATGTTCTGTTGATGCAGAGCCATCCCAATTCAACTACAATATGGGATAGAATCTGCAAACATAAGAAACCTGTTATAGAACCTAGACAGTCTTCATTGTTTCCTTTGTCAATTGAGGTGACTGGCATGACCCACAACAATCATCATTTTTTCATATTTATATTTATATAGTCGTCCACTCACATGTTCCTTCTGATTATTTTTCTGTCAGGACTATATGGCTAAGCTGAAGGACACCTCAGCTTCTGGTGCAGTATTTTTTGCTGTTTGCCGTGGCAAGGTATGTCTGGTTCCTGACTTTTCAGAAATACTCACATCCTGGGCTCTAGCAGACTTCTGCATGTTGTGTTCATTGATAAAGATTGGAAGATATTTGATTGTGAACATTATGCAATAGGGGTTTTTGAAAGCCTCCTAAGCTATATACTGTATAAATTGCTTTTAAACAAAACCTTTTTGTATTTGTCTGGCATCAATCTCACCTTGTGATGCTTTAGTATCAACTTATTTGATAAGAGCTTTGATCATATTTTGTGAAAGGGCTCTTGTATCTCAATTGTCACAAAAAAAACTGCCTTGAAATGTGTTGTCATTTGTACACCAGTTCCAAAGCAATACTCTCTTGTGCTCAATATACACTTTTATGGCCTTACCTGCACTGTACATATACATAAATATTTGCTGACATGCATGATAAGTTAACAAATATAATGATATATCCAGACACTAGCTGCTCTAGACCGTCTATGTGGCTAGCAAAGTAGACATTAATGCTGAATTGCAGGATTTCTCTGATTCCAAGAGTCATACATTATCTTTTCTTGGTTTAGGCTTCCTATCTTTAGTATTAATGAGCTTTTTCAATTCCTAATAACAATTTTATTCTACTATATATATATATATATATAATCTCTAGACTGTCCCTCTGGAAAAATAAACTAATGATCATTATTGGTTGTGACTAATTTATCAGGTAAGTGAAGGATTGGATTTTGCTGATCATGCTGGAAGAGCCGTAGTCATTACTGGTTTACCATTTGCTACAAGGAATGATCCTAAGGTTGATAATACTCCCCCTTTGTTTCTCCTTCAGATTACTTTAATATACGTGTGTATCATCGTAGTGTTGGCTGTTTTAAGAAGTTAAAATTGAGACTGGCTGTTTTGTAAAGAAACTTTAATATTGCTATTGGTACTGAATCATGCTGTAATTTGTGATTTAATTTTTTGAGTTTGCTTGACTGCTAGCATTGATGATGATTGTTGAACATGATATGAAAATTAATGCTTAGTAGTGAAGTGTTGATTTACCTGAGTCTACCTCTCAAATGTGATGTTGGCCCAGTGAAATTATTGATGTTTAGACATTAGATAGGAGTCTGCTGCACAAGTGTGTAGATTGGTGACAGATTTAATTGAAGTTACTGAGCTTTTATCCTTCTTATTTGAACTTTATATAGGGAAAATAAATATTATGCATAAATTACATATTATTATAGATTGATCTGATAAGCATGAACTTTTTATTTCTGTTTAGACTTTTTAAAGTTAGAATGTCCAACCCAAAACCAATTGGCAATGGGTGAAAAGACTCATGATTTTATATATTTTGATGCAAGGGTTTCAAATACCCAGTGTTATATTCTCAAAACTCCCCTTCACATGTGGCCACATTGAGCTAAACATGTAACTGATTATATCGGGTGACGCGGAGCACATGTGGCTATATTGGGCTTAACACATGGATGATCCAATGGGTGTGTGTAGCTTTATATGACATTTAGCCCAACTAATGTAGGACTAGTAGTCAACACTCCCTCTCACGTGGAACCCCTCTTTTTAGGTGGTTAACACGTGGACAAGTGATCCCTCCTTTGGGTGATTAGATGTTTTATGTGCAGTCCCTATAAAAAGTAACCTACAGTTGGTGGCCCTGATACCGTGTTAAAGTTAGAGAATTCAACCCAAAACTAATTTGTAATGGGCTAAAAGACCTAGGATTTTATATATTGTGACACAAGGCTACTACATGGGATTTGTATTCTCAACAAGACTGAACTTTGTATGTATTATCTATACACACATAACCAAAAAATATGTATGCACGTATATAATTTTGTGTATAAATTTATGTTTCATGGTAATGGTTAATATTTATCTGGATATAATCTGTTTGACATGTTTTCTCTCATTCTATACTAATTCATTACTGTGGTCCATCAGTAACTTTTTACTCTGATGTCGCATGATATGATAAGAAAATAATATTAGGCACATGCTATTAAATTTGGTTCTTATGTTTGCCATTTGTTATGTTTACATGTATAGTTCTGGCATCTTATTCAAATTTCCATACTGTACATATGATGTGACAACATAAAACAGGTTCGTCTGAAACGTGAGTACTTGGATCAACAGGCACATTCCCAAAGGCAAGTATGTAAGGTAATGTCCAGTATTGCTTGATACGAGATGCCATTTTGAATTAGTAGGAGCTTTCCTTATTGATTTTTCCAATTCCCCTACTAATTTTATCAAAACACTGAAGTTGCAGGTTCTGTCTGGAGAAGACTGGTATAATCAGCAAGCATCACGAGCTGTGAATCAGGCTGTTGGACGTGTAATCCGTCATCGTCATGATTATGGAGCAATTATTTTTTGTGATGAAAGGTTTTTTTTGTTTCCTTTCTGTCTCACTTCTTGTAACAGTTTTCAGTAAAGTTTCATGATGTTTTCTTCTCATTTATATTAGAATGTATAATGATGAAATGTAAAATCAACTTTACCTTCTTGTCAACCAGATTCCAGTTTCAAAATGCTAATGTGTAAATAATCATAAACTTGTTTTTACAAATCCTCACAAAACATGGAGAACAAACCATAAAGTTATAAACTTCTTTTGTAATGTTTCTTTCTTGACTAAACATAGTTGGAATATTAACTTTAATACTTTACACAGTTATGACTTTAATTTACCAATTCTGAAGTCCTACAATATCTTGAGCACTTTTTACTACCTGATTTTCTATGAAAACGATAGAATCTAAATTCAGTTGGAATGTAAAATCTTCATTGCAGTAGTCATAAATTTGCGTTGTATGGGCATTATTACAATTCATTTGCAATATATGGATTCAAAATTATTTATTGCTTTAATGTTTTTGATTTTTAACAGAGGTATGTCGAAGATACATAACCACTTCTTTGGATGATTTATAATGTTTATGTGGCTTACCCATTTTATGATAACCGTTTTTATTTCTGTTCTCATTAATAAATGGTTATCAAAAACCATGTTGGACATAGACTCACAAGATTATAGTAAAAACGTTTGCCACTCTTAATATGTTTTCCTCCGTAGTTTTCTTTTCATTGGTCTACACAATCATTTATGATTTACAATAATGAACTCTTGACTTGTATGTATATATGTATTTTATTTAACTTTGGAGTTATTAACAGGTTTGCACATCCAAATCGTCAATCTCAAGTATCGCTCTGGATACAGCCTCACATCAAGGTGCTTTTTGTTTAGGCATAAACTTTTGATCTATATAAAAACTTTTGTACTTATATAGTCTTTTTTCAGTGTTACTCCAAATTTGGGGATGTAGTATATATGTTGACCCGATTCTTCCGGGATGGAGGAGCTCGGGGTCCTACAAAGCCGAAGTTATTACAAAGTGAAAAATGTGGTAAGAATAGTGCACTTGAAGGATAAATTTCCATTAGTTTTCTTGAGATCTGGGGCTTTTAACAGTATGGTTAATGTTGTTCCCAAAAAATCATTTTGAAGCACACATTGTATCTACATTCTTATCTTGTTATAAGTACAAACTTTACCTCGCCAGGTCCACAGGTTTTATGTGTTATGACCAATACACTAATTGGTCGGGAAAAGTTTTCATGGTTTTGTCATAATGGGGATGACTTCTTTGATAAAATCATTTATGTGGTTGTAAAGTTCGATCATTTCATATGATTAGCATGCAATTTAAATGTGGAAATCTGGTAAAGGTATCACCACAGGCATCTTTGAATGAAGGAAACCCGCTTCCTTCAGGTGGCCTTTCTAAACCCCTAATAAATGAAGAAAGCATCAAGCAGTTGAGACTTTTTCACTACCTTTAACAGTACCATTGGCTATGTAAATTTAAATATTTGCTTTAACGTTTTCTTTTCATCTAGCTTACACATCCCATCATTCGTCAAACTCACCTTTCTGACATGTTTTCTTATAGATGCAATTTCTACTACAAAATCAGTACTTGATGAGAAGATAAATGAAGCCCCATTGGATGATAGACCATCTTCTTTAGGTTCATCTACTTCAGTTCATGGTAGATCCTCTCTCTCTTGCCTGCAAGTTCCCCTATATGTATAAACTAGACTCGTGCTCTGGCTTGTTTTTAATTCAGTTTTGTTGACATGAATTTCTCTTCCAAAGATTTTGTGGTCTGTGGATTTCCACCAAACAGGGCATGGTGTAAACTTGCATTCTCTTTTCATTTGATTCAAAATTTTCTTCCATGTATATGCTAGGATGTAAAATGGATATCGGAGAATGCTCTTCATTGCCTTACTGTTATGCTTTTATCCACCTGGGAATCTTCAATTGAAATTTTCAAGACTGTCTTGTAACGTTGCATCTACTTTACTATTTTCCCATTTATCAGCAAATGATAAAATTTACTTGAGTCAATTTTCATGTGGCATTGTGTCTGCTCTTGATTGTCTTACTGTTATGGTTTTAGTACTTATCTGTGCTAAAAAGTTTCAGCAATATGCAAGTTTTACAATAAAATGAAGATTTTATGTAAGTGTCAAATTGCAGATTGCTGAAACTTTTTGGCACAGATATGCACTGCCAAATTCTTTTGACTATTGGTTAATAAAGAGGAAGAGAGCTTGTTATTCTATATATGCTCGAATGAAGCTCAATTATTCAGAATCGTAGTGTGTCTAAAACAGGGATATTTGTGCCCATTAGAAAATTGACTATGTTTCCAAATATTTGAGTGATGAATGTCAGTTCATTTGTGATCATGTTGCCTTGATTGAATGAAGAAAATAGCTGGTTTCTCTAAGAAAGCATTTACATAAAGCCACTTCAAACTGGAACCTTAGATACAAACTGTATGTTATTATCCGTTAGCTTTTTCTTGAATTTCTTTCCAGTATTTAATCTGAACCCTATTGTCATGCCATTTCCATTGCCGATATGTGGAGTATCTTTTTGACATGCTTTGTGATGTGACAACCTTTGAATGCTGCTGCTAATATTGATTTTTTTTTACTTATTTTGCAGGAATGCCAAGGAATATATGTGATTTGAAAACTGAGCAACCTCTGGGCAAATTTTACCTGGATAAATTTCTCCCTTGGGTAAAATCATTACCCCTGCAGTCACTCATATTATTATGTAAAAGTTATGTCAGAACTTGTTTTATTAGTGTGATCTGATTCTTGGTGATTTGTACTTGCAGACAACAGCAGTGGGTCAAGACTGCCCTGTAAAGTCAGCATCTTCCCCACTTGAAGCTAGAAGCGAAAAACTTTCAAGCCTGTTGGGGGAAGTCCTTCCTGCCAATCGCTCATCTCTTACTTGCTGCAAGGATCAGTCTGTGTCATTGAAGTGTTCAAATGATCTATTCCGAAAGGGGAAAAAGCTGCTTATTTGTGAAAGGGAAGCTATGCAATATCAAGATAGCAAAGTAACTGGGTTTCCCGGTAAATCTACATTAAATGAGAAACGAGGTGAAGGACTGATAACGCCTTGCTCTGCAAAGAAGTGTAAATTAAGCACAGAGTATGGTGCAGTGCAACATATTGACAATTCTAATAAGCATTCATCTCGTGCAAAAGATTTTGAGTCATATGGCCTTTTTTCCACTACTAATTCATTGAGAAGTGAGAGTTCACATGGATCTGCCAGTGCAAGTGCACAAAATGCTCAAGTTGGTTCAGCGTTGCTGCACAAAGACAATAGGATCATGCAAAAGGGAGATGCTGAATTTCTTCTTCAGAAAAAAGAGAGTGTAATATCCAGCCCTGTGCCTTCTGGTGATGAGGAAACCAGAGGATCTGAATTTCTAGTTCAGGTGAGGGTTGTGATGATGTAAATTTGTTTTCCATAGCTATGCATTTGAATTTCTAGAACTCTTCTGGCTGAATTGTGTTTGGTACTGTTTCTTCTCTGGAAGTACACAGTTTTCCTGTTTAAGTTGTCAATGAACTTTCGACCAAAAAAAGTTGTCAATGAACAAGTTGGTGTTGAAGATGTTTTCCTTATGCCTTACAGGTTGAACAGAAACTTAGTGCTTCGGAATATACAGAATTTGTCAATTTGATGAAGGCACTTAAGTCCAAAGCAATGAAGATAAATGAAGTATTGCAATCCATTGCAAGATTGTTTTCTGGACCAGAGAGGCTTCCTCTTCTGAAAAGGTAATATTCCTATCTACGCTTAATATATATATATATATAGTCATGATCTCCTACTAATTGGTGAGCGCAAAAATTTATGTTTGCCAACTGTTGGTTAAAAAAGAACGGCCGACTTTAATTCCAAAAAGAAAGTACTTCATTGGAATTTGAATTTCAGCCATTGGATTTTAATCCGATGGTTGGCGAGCATAGATTTTGTACTAAGTGGTGGGTAAACGATCAAAACTGTGCGTGTCTATATATACTATGAGTTTGGCATCTCATATTTGAGGTTCTCACTATTTTTCTGTTGCAATTGTCAACAGATTTAAGGATTTTCTCCCTACAAAGTTTCATTCTACGTATGAGCGCTATTTCATTTTTTCAAAAAAATGATAGATTTCTCGATATCCGAGGTAAGGAACTCTTAACTTCTTAAAAAGCTGAAATATAACGTTTGTTTCTAGTGATATATATACCCACACATATAATGTTTTCTTGCTAGATTGTGTATTTAGACCACAAAACAGACACAAAGTTGCTCTAATTTGATAGGTTGATAACTCCCTACATGTATTCCTAACACATTAAAAACATAAAAGACCGCCTCCTTAAGAATAAGTCGTATATTGCAATTTTAAAGAGTTGTGACGGTGTTTTGAAAAATGAATTTATTGAGGTGCCTAGCTGCAATTTTCTGAAGAAAGTGTTCTAAAAAAGTACTTGCCATGCAGGAAAATGAAAATTTGAAGAGGGTCTATGCGCTTGTTCGGCTGCACAATAGTTAAAAAGAGACCCCACTTTGCAGTGAAATTAGAGTCCAAGCCTTATGCCTCAACCTTTTTTTCCCGTCGACTTCAATTAATGTTGGAGATAAATTGGATTATGGATATTTCACTAAAGCAAAGAATGAAGTGAGTGACAAGAAAGATTAGCGAGTGATCGAGCGAGGCTGGCAAGGTTGTCATCCTCTGGGCATGAGAGAGAAGGGAAGAGAGGGAGAGAAAAAGAAACAAAGGAGAAAATCTCATGAGCAATTGAAAAACCCCAAACAAAACAAAGCATGCACAACATTGCCGAGGCTAGAACAAAAAGATAGAATGTAAGGTGAAAATGTGAAATACATTGTTGGACAAAAATAATTTCTTTATAAAAAAGAGTAGTCCCCATTTTAAGATATATTATTTTTATTTTCATCTCAAAGATGTTCAAATGGACATCTCATTCTTACTTAAATATAGTCTTTACATAAATGTGAATATAACATTACATGCAAAAGAATTCCTTGTGAAAAAGATGTTACGTTTAAATGATTTTTTCATAAAAAATAAAGTTTGGGATGTCGATATATGAGCAATAGAAAAAATAAAGTGAGTGCGTGTTTAGAGACTACTGAAAGGAAGAAACTTTTATCTTCTCAATTACGAAAAATTACACGAAGAAAGACTTCGAACCCTTCGGTGGGCTCTTTTTGCATTATGGACTCTTGTCTTTAACAAACTTTCTCCTTTTTGTTTGCCTTTGATTATGTTTAAATGAGCTTAAAGCCTTAAATGGATAATATTTAAGAAAAATGGGAGAAAATGAGAGGGAAAGAAAAGGAGAGGATCCAACTCCTTCATAGTGAATGTAGGTCTAGGGGTGTGTAGGCAAGCTCAATGGACCTGTCTAGATGTGGAAATTTATCGCAAAAGACTTCAGTACTACTTAAAAAAAAAATATCCACTTAATATATCTAATGATAAAACAATCATTTATTCAGTTGACAAACTCTCTAAGCCCACCTTGAATCATCTTAACCGTCTCGTCTCTCTAAGCACAATCAAACATCCAAATTTTGGCAAATCTCATGTGCAACTCCACCTTGAGCATTAATTGGTTCTTGCAACGTACTCTACCTCAAACCCGATCAAGTATGCTCCACCTAGCTTGGGCTCTAAGAATTTCCTATGAGCTACTCCACATATTGGGCTACTCTACCTATTGCCGATTAAGTCTTCACTAAAAGACCTCGACGCAACTTAGTTAAGGAAATATCCTACTTAATATACCCAATGATAAACAATCCCTTTTTTCATTTTGCTTTCAACAAAGGGAGAGAAACCAATAGCTAATTGGAGATAATCAAATCATGAACCTTACCTAATCTAACCCTTACCCCATCCACCCACCACTTGGGCTAACCTTAAGGATTTTTCTATTTAATATTGGCGGAGGCTATTTTGACCACCCAAAATGACTGGGTTGACCATCTCAACATTATTTTAGGGTTTATTCCAATTTTACCCTTAAACCAATTAAAGAAAAAAAACAAAAAAAGCTCTCCCCACCAACACAGGCACACAAACACAGCCACCACCACTCCTCCCAACCCTCACTCCCGACCCCACCACCACCCCCACCCTCTGCCGGCAAGGTTGCCGGTGGCCTGCGACACCTTCTATCATTTCTCTCTCTCTCTCTCTCTCTCTCTCTCTCTCTCTCTCTCTCTCTCTCTCTCTCCTCTCTCTCTCTCTCTCTCTCTCTCTCTCTCCTTCCCTCTTCCTTTCTCTCTTGGACCGCTAGCGAGGTCTAGGGGTGATGGTGGGCTTGGTTGGTTGGTGGTAGGCTAGGTTGGGAGTAGTGGTGTTGGGTGCGATGGTGTTAGGGTTTGACTATGGTTTGGAGATAGGGAATAGAGTGAGAAGAAAGAAAGAGGAGAGAGATGAGAGGCTGGAGGTTTGGACCGCCGATGACCTTGTCGACGGCAGCTGGGGTGGTGGTCGGCTGGGTTGGTTGCATTTTTTTTTTCGTCTGGGTTGTTTGCATAGGGGTAAAATAAGAAGAATGTGAAAATTATTTTATGATGCTCAACTCAGCAATTTATGGTAGTCGGAATAGTTTCCGCCTTTAATATTTAGGGTTCTTTAATTAGAAGTTCAAAATGAGAAAGAAAGTTAAGTCAAACCCCAGCCGACTCAAAACTTAAGCAGAAACCCAAACTGTCCACCGAGCGTTTGGCAGATGCATCTGCGTGTATATGCAGGCTAAAACATGCATTTACAACCTAAAATATGTCATCTGCAAGTTAAAAAGATGAATTTGCAATCTAAAAAAGACATCTGCAACATACAAAAATACATTTGCAACAGATGCAGATGCATCCGTAGATCTCTCGCCAAGTTACCGAGCTCTTGGTAGTGAATTTTTTCATCTCCACCTGCGTGTATACGGACAGATCATTGGGCTGAAACTTAATTTTTAAATTGACTGGATTTGTAATTAAAAATCTTTCAAAAACTTGATTTATGAATAATTTATTATAATATTTAATGTAAATATCATGTTGCATTCTCAAATTTGAACATTTTAAAGTTCTATAAACTTCAGGCTAATATAGATACTATATTTTTAGAACGAAAGAAAAAGAAAATTAAATACTATATGTTGCCTCGGTGCCTCCTATATATCATTGGTCCATCATACTATATATCACCATATACTAGAATAATGTGGTGCGGAAAAGACAAAAAAAGGTCCTATATATCCGAGCACCGGGGAACATGCAACAGACAATACCTTATCGAAATATCCATAGAAATCTCACCAAAAACCACAAAACTACAAAACTTAATTAAACAATACACAAAGTGTTTGATAGTTTGATTAATTTCTTGCAAACTACATCATCTCATACTAATTATAATACAATTAGCATATATAATAGTGCATGTGAGGACTACCGATAATAAACCCAGAATTAATTAATTTTGTGCCACACCAATCTTGATGTTCTTTCTTTGCGGAAATCCATGACCCTCCTTTTTTGTACGTTACTGCAGAAGCTTTCACTTTCCTCCTCCTTTTCGTCTCGAATTTCAAAAGTTTCCTGATCTGTCTGAATTAATCTGACGCAAATTCACAACCAAATCAGCAAAGGCACTCAGTATGAACCTGTAAGACTTTTTCTCATTCAGGTTCAAATAACAAAACAAAAGCTCCTCCATGAAATTCCAATCCACCTTGGCTTGATTTCGCAGCCGGGCTTCGACCATCTCGTGCATGGAGCGCCTGAAATCATCGTACGGGCTCGGAGAGTACGTTAAAACCGCGACGCAGTCGTTGGGAAGCGTGACATGATCATCTTCACCACCCATGCTGCTTGAACATTGTGTTGTTGTTGTTGCAGACTCGTTTAGGGTTGGAGTTGACAATATTGAGCTCGACCCCACTCCGTCCTCGGACGTCACTGTTGTGCTCGTCCGAGCCTCCTCCATGACCGAGCTCGACAGCCGGCCAGGGGTCACAAAGAACCTGTTGGAGCTGCAAAGATCCATGGCCGGCGGATCAATGTTGAATCGAGGTGATTCGAACAAAACCCCCCCTCCAGGGTTTTGGTCATTTTCATTAAGATGATCAGAAGGTCGAACTTTTTTTAGGTGTGGAGTTTTATCCCAAAAGACTTCAGAAGAACGATCTTCTTTCAAACGCGGAGTTTTATCCCAAAAGGTCTCGGCAGAACGAAGTTGACATTCTTTACTCCTTTTTTCATCTTCATCCTCATTGTCATCTTCGCCATCTCTCAAATAAAGTGACCTGAAATTTTCGAAGAGAAACTCATCGATGTCAGAGAGTGTTGCTGCATCGTTGTCGTTTGGTTCGCGATCGATGGCAAACGATAGGGTTTTGGGATGCTTACAGCCTGAGCGGATCCATTTTGTAGAGGGCAATAAGATTTGTGGGGGTGGTTTCTTTATCTTGGAGAGGTAGTCTTGAAGACACTTGTGGAGTTTCTTGGGCATTTTCTTTCAAACCTCTTTGTTTGGTTTGATGGGTTTGACTGAGTAACAGAAAACTTGGGGGTGGAGTAGTTTATAAATAAACAAGCAAGGAAAGTAACATAAAGATACAATTGTTTTTGAAAAACGTTCTTTAATGGCATTAAATTAGATGGGAATTTTTCAGATTTTGGGGAATCAAAATGTATAAAAATTGATTGGAGGAGGATATATTACTTGACTATTGCTCCAAGATTTTGACCATTTCTGAAAATTTTGCAAATAAAGGAGATATATATATATATATATATATATAATATGAGAACTTTTTAATTAGGATTGTTTTGGAAGCAAAGTAATGGGGTTTTCTTAAAAATAATAAATATGTACCTCAGACCATTGGTGCTGAATCTAAAGATGGCATGCCATTGATTTTTATTTGAGGGGTTTATGTGAGATATTGAATGGCCGGTAATAAGTTGGGGATTGATTTAATTACTTTATAAGTCATCTCATTTAAATTTCGAGAATTGAAAACTGTTTCCTTTTGTTTGAAAATACTAATTAATGTAATTAATATATCCTTTACAAACATTATTTTTTTTTTCCTAAAGATGTTATCTTTGTTATATTGAACTTTTCTTTTTGGTCTATAATATTTCACACCTGAAGTTTTTCGTGATAGAGTGCTGGTATTTTCTGTCAACTCGTCTGGTTTTTTCCAGCTTGCAAGTAAGTTCATTTTGTCTCTGTTCAACACTCCTAGCTGGCCTCTGCTTTGACAATTATCCCCAATGATTCAGGTGCCAAGTGTATCCAGCCTTCATTTGCTCAACCTTGGACTTCCCCGCCCACTATATATCCAAAAGAAATTAAAAAAAAATAAAAAAATCTTGACTTGCTTAAACCATAAATAGCGACATTGCTCTATCTATTGGCTAAGATTTATAAGCTAGCATTTCTAATCTAAAGCATCAATATAAGACAAAAATATCATATTATATCGACTACGTGGTATAACTAATTCACATGTTATTATAATATGAGTGAGCGACATATTTATACTTATAGAATCTTATAAAATATAGTATTAATAACATATTCTTATATTATAATATATAAATTTATTATATAACGTGATAATATATCGATATAATAATTTCTCAAATAAGGTTCGAGAAGGCTTAGTAAATTGCATGGTTCAGACTTTAAAGGGCTAACAATATCCACTACTCCCCAGGGTAGAAACCAGACCAAATATCTTGGGACTCGATTAAGTTGAACAGATGGGATAATTGAACCCATTTATCAACTCATTTAATGAAGCCTTCATTAGCTCTACATGAACTTGTTTGGAGAAGGCTTAGTGGATTGCATGGTTCAGACTTTAAAGGGCCCAACAATATTTCACTAAAAACCAGCCCATATAATCTGGGACTCGATTCAGTTGAACACATGAGATAATTGAACATGAAATATCAAAATACCCCTGCATGACTCATTTTATGTAGCCATCATATTAGCTTTGCATGACGTTGTTTCGGGAAGGCTTAGCGGATTGCATGCTTCAGACTTCAAGAGCCCAACAATATACACTAGAAACCTACCCGAATAGTTTAAATGAGCTCATGGCCCAAGACTTTAGATTGGGCGAATAGAGCAAGCAAACGTAAGAATGTTGAATACCAAAGTTACCAATACTAGTCGTGTGTGAGTCGTCATTTTATGTTAAATGCTAGTCAATCTCGTTTAATTAATTTTATTTATAATCGTGCCGTGTTAAATTCACCTATATATATATCTTTTGATCTAAAATCTTAAATATAGTTTTATTTTTTTTAATCAAACTATCACTTATGCAATACTTATAAAACTTAAATCTATTTATAATACTAACAAAATTATTATAAAAAAATGATAAAAGTTACTCATTTTCTTTATATAATACTAGTTAATCCTTTTTTACTTTTTTTTTAATGAGCTTGATATTTTCGAGTCTCTGACCAACTAAACGACGTCGTAAAAATCCAGCCACTTGGATCTTCAACGGAAATACCTGACGTGCACAACACTTCCAATTTTGATAGACAAAGAGAGAAACAGAGAGAGGGCGATCGAGAGATGGCAACGAACACCGCGAGAGAAGAAAGAAGAAGAAGAATTGCAGAGAGGGGGTCGGAGCGAATGGCTCTCATCACCGGCCGAATCCAATCTCTCCCGCCTCCACCGCCACCATTGCCACCACGTCATGATCATGTCATTGGTACAACATTTTATCTACCATTCCATTTTGTTATTAAATTCAATCCCTTCATGTTGTTGATATATCGTTCATGGTTTGTGAGAAATCATATGATTCATGTTAATTATTTTGGTTTCAATGAAATTAAATACAGCAGTTTCAGATACTTTAATTTTTTTTTTTTGCTATTACATATGGATGCATACATGCTCTGTATTCCCTACGACTTAGGCCTAAAAAATGAGATTATATGCTAATAAGAGATGTTTGGCAGTGCTTTTATAATGTTTAAAACTTTAAACAGATGGTTTAGATGGTCAAAAATGTTTTTGGTAGCCCGCATGGTAGAAACAACTAAAAATGCTTTTTGGATTCTAAAAACATTTCGTAGTATTTCTGAATGTTTCCTTGAGAAACACTTGATAGCTTTGTCAGGAAGTGCTTTCAAGTGTATATAAGTACTTGTATTTCTGACAAAAAATTTTATCAATATTGATACCCCCTGCATGCAGGTTCTACATTGGAGGCATTACATGAAGTTAGCAATAAAGTTTTAAGGCAAAACAATTTTGAAACTGAAACCCAAGATGAACCTGAGTCTTGCAAATGTGACACAACTACAAACACTATGCAACCCCAATTGGGTTTGGATAACAACACCAAAAATCAACCACTGTTGGACACATCAATAGCTGGAAAGGCACCAAATATTGATCATCATACAGAACCTACACACAGGCATAGGAGGACCACAATTTTCTCTTCGAAAAGATTGAACTCCTGCATAGTAGGATCTGAGAACACACGCATTTTGTGTGCTCTCATAGTATCATTCTTTGTGGTGTTGTCTTATGTTGATTATGCACTGTTAGGAATGAACTTGATTAACTCAGAGAGTGTTGTGGCCTCAAGGCCTGTTTACATCATCCTATTAACTGATGTAACGATCGTGCTGGCACGATTCATCTACTTTGAGAGTGGAGGAGAGGAGGCTGCAGAGGAAGAAATTAGAGTGAGGCCTCAAGATCATGAGGGACAAAATTGGGTTTCAGCAGTGAAGCTTTTGGAGAGGGGTTTGGTGGTTTACCAGGCAATTAGAGGTGTTTTCATAGATTTCAGTGTTTATGCAGTAGTTGTCATTTGTGGCCTTTCTCTGGTGTAGCCTTAATTAATTTGGTTCTTCATCTCAGGTATATATATCCAGCTCCTTGTATATCATTCCACTCAATGTTTTAGCCAAACTGTGCCAATCAGAAACAATTTTGTTTTCAATTCTATTATGCATGGTCTTGCAAATTTGATGGCATGCATCATGTTATTTGTGCACTTTTATTGCTATCTTTTGAGAATCAGAACCTTACATTGTGTGCTAACACTATAATGGGGTTTTTGATTATTGATATTGCCTTTTTACTTCTTGATCACATCTTATACAATTAATTGTCAATGAGTATCCCATTTAGTGTTAATTAATATACAGGAAAAAGCTTCCTATAGTTTCCTAACTTGTGATTATGGCTTCTGCAATTTGTAAATGATCATACTATTCACACAAGCTCATCAATCCTCTCCTACACTCAAATTGTTTTACCTAGGGATGGAACCTGCAGCCTTAGAAGTTGAGGTGATTTACCTAAGGATTCAGTTGGCTAGCTTGGGCCCAACCTCAGCCCCATGTAGAGCCCACTTCCAGGCCCAAATGCAGCCCACACCCGTTTTCACTTTCCCCCATGTCTGGTTAGGCGGAATATGCTTTGCCCTTCTTCACGTTTAGCTTGGCAGGGAGCTGCTGAGTCATTAAATGTGTTTGGGACACCAATTCAACAGCATAAAGCCAAAAGGCATGGGTGTTGAAAATGATAGGACTTAGGAGTACTGTCCCATTGTTCGGCCGTATCTATATGTATATAACTCTCTGACCCTTTCAGCTTGCAACTACTAAAGCTGCCGACAAAAACTAAAGTTACACACAACAAAAGCAAAACCAAATTGAGATTCGACCGACTAACTATTTATCCTATATATCCAGTTTTGCCAGAGAAATCTTCTACTTTTGAAATATTTATATTGATTGGCTTCAGTGGCGGAGCTGGGATTAAAAACTTAGGTGGGCTATGGCTGCAAATGAATTGGGATAGTAGGCTGTTTATAGGACTGGTAGTGGGCAACAATTGAATTGGGTATTATTTTGGCTAAAAAATTTGAGTGCTACTATTTCCATCCCGTGTCCTATTTTTTCATCCACTCTATAATTTCACCCCTTTTTAAATATTAAGAAATAATAATTCTCTTTTTTCACCCCTAATGTCCCTAATATACTTTTACTAATAACTTTTACGTGAGAATGAGATTGTGAATAAGAGAATAAATCAAACAAAACAATTAAAAAAACATGGGAGATTTGGTAATATGAATGATGGAAACAAAATCAGATATTAGAAACAATATGTTAGAGTTAGATTGTGAATAAATCTCTAAAGAAGAAAAAAGAAGTCGAATTAACAATAATTTCAAAGTTGTTTTTCTTTGTATATAATAAAGTGTGGAAGATGAAGAGAAGATTAAATGAATTTAGGAGGTGTAGAGAAGTGGGTGGATAAAATATCTTTTTGTTTACATAAGTCTTTAGAGCTAATTTCTCAAAAATTAAATAAATGATTAATATTTTTATGAAATAGTTAATAAGAAAATAAGATATAAGGGTGAAAATAGTAGCACTCTAAAATCTTATCTTATATATGTAGAAAAGGACTTTGAGTCGGGCTTACCCGGGCTACAGCCCAAATTAGCCAACTCTTTGTTCCTCCCTTGATTGGCTTCACTACAAACCAATTTTTTGCCCTTTTTGTATGATATAGGGAGGATGAAAATGTGCAATTTCCTATGTTTGGTAATTCTGAAAAAGTAAACTAAAAATTACTTTTTTTATTTTTATTAAAATTATTTTTTTATTTTTATTCCCATATATGTTTAGGTTGTGTAGAAATTAAAAATGAAAAGCATCACCCAATTAAATTAGAACAAGAGTTTCATTTTCTCCCCAATAAAAACTATCAAATTTTTTTGAATTAGGAATTGATTTTTTTTCTTTATACTTACAAAATATGAAATATGAAAATATAATTGATTTATCATTCTCAAATTTCTAAAATTTGAATCAAACGGGTATCATAATTCTAATTAATTTATCCACTCTCTTTCACCTCTCCGACTATCTACCACGTGCATGCTTATATCTACTTTTTCTCTACGTGCATTAAATAGTCGGTGATACGTACCGATCCACCATACCAAAGAATTTAATACTTTTCTGTACCCAAAAAAAAAAAGAAAATAATTTAATACTTTCGTAAATTTGTAGGTTCCAACCATATGATATGAAAAATAATTGTATCAGTTGTGTCCAAAAACAGTAGTAGGTTCTTCAATACAAATGTACTGCAAACATATATTAATATATACACCTGCTGTATTATTATAATGTACGTAGCTAGGTAACCCCACCCTAGCTAGCTAGCTAAGAAAAACAAAATTAAGGAAATTAATCCTTTTCAAGAGAGTAATTACCACACTAAATTCATACATATCCCCTACTTTCAAGATTTAACTTAATTTGCTTTCAGAATCATCATCAATGTTGCTTCTATTTAATTATTACTTACAAGGATATATATTGACTGTAGAGCTAGTCCTTATAATCTCTTTGGAGAGTCCAAGCAAAGATTAGGTAATTAAGAGAGGGCCAATTGCTAATTCTAGAGAGAGGATAAGAAGAAGATGAATTAATACATTCTTGAAATTCCAGTAAAAGATCATTATCATAGCTAATTGCAGAAAAAGGAGATAATAATTAAGCATAAGGAACATTAATCCTCCATTATCGTTAATCACACTTCGGTGTACCCCGCCCAAGAGTCGGTGTCCGTCAAACCACACTCTTATCGCTTAAATATATATTAGGTTTTTCTTTTAGCATTCGGAAAAAAACAACAAAACTAAGGCTTTGACCCTTTAAGTAATTAATCTTGTCAAAAAATGAGGTAAAAATAGGAAAATGAGCAAATACTTGTAAGAAAAACGTTACAGTCATATATAATTGTCGAGTATTTTGATTAATTAGTGGTATTTCTCTCCTTAATATTTTTGAGAAAAATTATGGTAACATAATAGCATAAGAAAACTAGTTACTTTTACTAGTCATAAATTCTAAAACTAATACAGTAACATTACAGCTAATTTGAGTGCTGGGAAGAAAGAAAATTGAGAGAGAGAGAGAGAGAGAGCTAGCTGAACCAGAAAACAGCAAAAAACCCTATTCAATTCGTTCTCATCATCAGCCTACAATCCCTGCAGACTGATGAAAAACCCTAGACGGAACAGCGAACCTGGCCGAGAAGGAACGAGAGAGGACATCGGGGTCGGTCCACGTGGCGCCCTGATCGAAATTCTGGGAGTAGGTGTAGGGATCGTAAGGAGCACGCACAAGTACTGGATTAGTACTGGAACAATACTGAAAGACGAACCTCTTCCTCTCTTTCTTTATCCTCCTCCACAACAACACTCTCCACCTTGCCATCTTTGATACTGTACTTGCCAAAGCATCGAGGAAGACCATCTTCTCATACCCACTTGTCACACAGCTCTGGAGATTTGACATCACAGCTGAGTTGCACCAAATGTTAAGCTCCATGGACATCAAACTTCAACTACTCTATCTTTTTTTTTGTTGCAGCTTATTATGGATAATAATAGATCACTATTTATACTGCAGGGAAGGAACAAACACTTTCTGAAGCTTTTATTATGAGTCTCTGTTTGCAGTTAAAGTTGGGCATTTCCTCAGTATTGGGCTTTTCAACTAGAAAAATTGTGGCAACTTCTGAACCCTGCAAACAAGAATTTAATGTGTTGGAACAAAAACGGGTTCTGTCTTTATCAGAGCATTAAAAGCATGCCTTTCCTCGATTCCTTCCCCTTGCTTAGCAATTATCATTATCAAATATCAAGAGGAATGCTGGACTTGCCAAATGTAAGGCCCGGGCCCAATTCACAGACAGCTTCTTTTATCAACTGGGCCGGATGGTTTGCTTCTGTGGGTCGCTTCGTCCATCACCTTTCAACACTATCATCAAAGTTGGTTGGGGAGCCCAACATACCAAACTTTAAACTTTGACTTGTTTTTTCTTTTGGGTTAATTACACTTTGGGCACATTCTCAAGTTTTTCACTTTGCAACCTTGAAAACTCTACAATTTACACGGTAATGTTAAACCCTTTTTTTAATTTATGCCCTCCCTTAGTTTTTTATCATATGTTTGGCCTCTTTTTTGAACAGTTATTTGCTTGTGAGGAAGCTAGGGACTCTCGTTTTCATGTGGCAATTAAGTGACAAAGTGTTCACATACTCGGGTTTTTGTTAGGGCATGTGTCATATAAGACCAAACACATAGACAATTTAAACAGAAAAGAGATATTTGATTTTATGAAAAATGCCCTTAATCGAAGGTCAAATACGATTAAATTATTGGAGGACATAAATTGAAAGACATATCTAACATTAGATTGTACATTGTAGAGTTTTAATAATTAGGATGTAAAGGGAAATCAATTTACACGGGTAAAAATGTATTTACACATAAATCACTCATCCCCTCACTAGCTAATATACAATATATTACATATTCACAGATGACATGCATATCAGATCGGATTAATTACATGCCATGTGTATAAATGTTTTATGTTGCAAACTTCACAGTCCTGAAGGGTGAAGCTCTTTGATGGTGTAAATTACAGACCCATGCACCCATTGAAAGCTTCCAGTTTGCTGCACAATGTACGTATGCGCATGCAGGCGCCCAAATTCATCACTGACATTATTTCAAATACAAAACAGACAAAGATCGATGGGAGAAAAGCAATTAATGTTGCATAAAATTATGGCCCATTAACAGATTGATTGACTGATCATGATCTAATTAAGTAGCTTGCTCACCTGATCATAACAATTATGACGGAAAATCGTCTGATTCACTGTATTTACCATAACTTCACACGACACTCTTGCCTGCAGTCAAAGTATCAATTAACCGTTTGGAAAAAAAGAAAAAGAAAAGTGTCAATTAACCAAAAGAAAAACACCACCTTTAAGTCTTTAAAGGTAATCCACCAATCAACCTAAATTCAAATCTTAGTCTACAAACTAAGCAATGAGTGATGATAGATTGAGTACCATACTTTAAGGCTACACTTGCAATTTTTGACGGTTCGATGCGTTAATTACCAACTAATTATAATAATTAATGTAACAAATACAATTAATCGCAACATCACATGATCAAGTCATAAATTAGAGTATAAGATTGTCTTAAATCATTTACCTTCAAAGGAAACTGAAAGAACAGTACGCCGAACCGGCCGTGAACCTCCGTAACGGTGTCAAACGGCACCGTTCCCTTAGCCAAGTCCTCCAGCAGTAGCACCACGTCGGAAAACACCCCGACCCCACTGAACTCCACCTCGGCGTCCACGTAGGACGACCCGAACGCCCTCACGTGCCCCCGCCCGAACGTCACGTGTCCCAGCCTCTTCCCTCTGTACCCGACCCCAACCTCCAGCGCCTCGTAGTCCATCGAGTAAACGTCGCCGTTCCGCACCTTGATCGTCACGAGCATGGACACGTCGATGGCCAAGCGCGGGCGCGTGTGCACCTGCACTCGCTCCAGCCGCAGCCGCACGATCTTGAGGGAGGGGTCGGACGGCCAGAAGACGAACGTCGCGGAGGCGAAGAAGAAAAGGAGAGCGACGGCGCAGATGGTACGGCGTCGTTGTAGGAAAGGTGTTGGAACGACGTAGTTTTGGTCAGGGGGTAATGGGGTGTAGTGGGGTGGTGGTTCGGGTGCCATAGTAGGAGTGTGGAGGGGAGCTTGTTTGAGAGTTTGAGTTTGGGTTTTGTTTGGTTGCTCTTTTTAAAGTTCTGTTTGGATGTAGGGAAAGTGAGGTGGGGTAGAGATATGTTGCTTCCTAGTTATTTCATATAATTTTGGATTCTTTCATGTCATTATGAGTGCAGCACACTTTTCATTTATTGTTTTATTACAAAATGATGGGAGAATTCAAATAGGAAATAATAATTAGGTGGAGTTTAGAGTTCCTTAATGTGGAGGTTGTCTTGAAGCTCATACATGTTCAAGTTACGTACAATTGCATGCATGCATGTTAATTTATTATATACTTAATTTGGAAAATCTTCAAGTGGATATATATATATATATATAGAATCCTTGGAAGATGAGAGTTTTAGTTATAATAAAATTATAAGTTTTAAAAGTAGATTTGGATTCTCTGCTGTCTTAGTTTTTATTTGCTTAAATCTTAACCATGTAATTAAATGATTAATATAATCTCACTTACATTCAAAAAGTGCTACAGGGGGCACAAGGTGAAAAGACAAAAGTTCTCAAATACTACTTCAAGAACAAGAAATCTGTATATAAAAACACCAGGAAGCTAGCTAGGAAAGCTAAACAAATAAAATAATGAATAGAATCACATATCTATGCTTCAAAAAGTACAAATGCTTAAACTTAAAAATGAAGATTTTTATAACATGCATCACATAACATTGACAAATATTGCTAGCTGGAGCATTGCTAGTAATTGTTTCCCATATATTGCCAAATTCATCCCTCATTTTTGTTTTGTTTTGTCAGGATGCATGCATGGTTTTGATAACATTAAGAAAAAATAAATGCAGAACTGCAATATTCAACCAAAACAATATATTTTGAGTACAATCTGGTAAGGAGACGTACACCTGAATTCATTCATTGATACAATCTATAATATCCAATGGACTCATATAATAAGATATGGGCCTGCAAAGAAGAATCATGAGACACCTTTTTAACATATATGCATTGAGATTTGAGAAGTGCAACATAAAACTACCAGTCAACACAACTACCAGTCCACTTCTGGATTGAGTACGTGCTTTCTTTGTCCTCTTTTCTACTTCCATCTATTTAATTTCTATGAAAATGCTCATACAACTCCTTGTTTGTCAACTTACCAACAAGAGGCAACAACAACTTCTACCTCTCTCTCTGTCTCTGTCTCTCTGTAACGCTCTTTCTTGCCCCTTAACATTTACTAGTATTTTGATGGCCAGGCCTGGCAACAAGATCATTCAAGCCAAACTGGTGGGTATGTCTTACCCTCTCTTATTTCAATTCTTTTTAATCTTAATATATTATTTCTTATATCTATTATTTCATTCCTGTCTTTTTTTTTTTTTTTCTCCTCTGTTCCCTTCAGCTAAAATCATCATTAATTAGTTGATGTTGTTGTTGATTAAGAAAAGGGTAATCTGTGTAGAGATTTTTATGAGAATGAGTATGCAAATTTTGTACAACAATCCCCTGTGCGCATTTGCTAATTTCTAATTGCTTAGCAGAGAAACCTATTGGATACTAGCCAGAATACAAAAGTTGATGTAAATTGGATATCTCCTTTTCCAATTGCTGGAAAAAATTAAACCCCACAAAAGTGAAATGATCCACCATTTTCCAATTCATGATTTTTCCAAACAAAAAAATGCAGTTGGAGCAGTGACCCTGTTCAATACTTCAATTTATGGGCATCCAAATGAGGCTACTGAATATAGGGTATCCTATGGTTTAAATTTCCTGGGGGATACAATAAAAACGGTGCATATTCCCGTTAAAATTAGAGTGTTTCCCTATGATTGGCTCACACTGTTTTATTCACTTGTTAAACAATGCCTATGTTGGCTGTATCAGGATTTCTAGCAGAGTTTATTTCAGCATATACACCTGCATTTCCAACTTTTTTCATATAGGTGTGCCATTCTTACTCTAGGAGCTGATCTTATATATACTGCATATTGCTATAGTGAATTGGAAGTTTAGTCCTGATATGAATTGCATATCTTCATCCACTAATATGAACTCCACCATATGAAATGTAAAGGCTCTTAGGTTGAATTAAGAGCATATTAGAAAAGAGCTTTTGGCTTCTTTTTTTTTTTTTTTTTGGATCAGGAAAGCATATTACTTCCTTGATGAGAGCAATGGTTACAAAGATCTTGTAGCACAAAATTGATAGTTGAAATGAATTTTATTATGTAGCACAAAACCTTAATTATTAGTTGAATTGTCTTGCAAAGACACACAGCTCAAATTCAAATTTTGTGAATGTTTCTTTTCAGGTGCTTCTAGGGGACATGGGAACTGGGAAAACCAGTTTGGTACTAAAATTCGTCAAAGGCCAGTTTTTTGATCACCAGGTTCATGCTGATCTCTTGTTTTCTTAGCAAAAGCTTTCCTTTTCCTTATTTGCGCTCTTCACAATTGAGGACCTTGGCATTTGTCATCATGCAGGAACCAACCGTAGGAGCAGCTTTTTTCACTCAGATACTATCTTTAAGTGAAGCCACTGTGAAGTTTGATATATGGGACACAGCAGGACAAGAACGATATCATAGCTTGGCTCCTATGTACTATCGCGGTGCAGCAGCAGCTGTAGTTGTGTATGATATCTCAAGCACGGTACCTATGAATCAAACTTCTTATGTTTATTTATTTGCAAGTTGCTTCCATTGAGAGTTTTTTTATCATAAGAGCCTCTGGATTAGTAATGGAGTACTTGGTTTCATACTCCCTCTTTTTCATTTAAGAGAACAAAAGCTGCATTTTGAAATCTAATTTCCATTTATACCATGTATTCAATAATAAAAAAATCACTGGGAGGGCACATCTTAGAACAATAAATGCATGCACTTCTCTCACTAAATATATATATTTTATTGAATTAATACCACTTTCTCTATCTTAAAGAGTACATGTGCCTGTGTGATGTATACAACTGCTAATGACTATGACTTTTGATGTATATCAGATTTAGATCTCTTAAGTTGTCTATTTCCTGAAATTAAAACAGAGTAAACTGGCTTCACCTTTATATAATCCAAATTTCATAGACATAATCATTAGGGTACTATCATCTACTATCCAGTGCCTGGATGAATATGATTGCAAGTTGTATCCGGACTCCTGGTTTTCTACAGCTATCCATTTTATGTATGCTATAACTTCTGGTTTAAAGGCAGTTTCATGCATTTTCAATACAATACTCAGTTATACTATATACCAATTATCTACAGTTCTCTTATTAGTATGTGAACTGGATGCAGGATACATTCACTCGAGCCAAAAAATGGGTTCAAGAATTGCAAAGGCAAGGTGAGGCCAAGAAAATTGAAAAGTAGTGTTTTATCTTGTTTTTCCTTGTTTAAATTCCATTTTAAATATAATAAACTAATCAATCAAATTATTTATGATTTTAGATATCTCTTATCTTCTTGTCTAACTAGTCTACTAGATATTACATATTTTATCCCAATATCCTTTTGTGAAACAAACCTCTCTGTGCTTTGAAAATATTCCATCAGATTTGTATTACACATTACTTAGTAGTGTTCCAAATAACTGCATATTGTTGCCATATGTATATGCAATGTAGAACATGTGGAACAAACCTTGCTCTTGCATAATTCCTGTTTGGTTCCTATTCTCATCTGAATTTTTCAGGTTCTTTGTGACCTTTTCTGTTTTAAAATTGCACTGTTTCCAATTTGAAACAACCTGGTTTAGTTCTTTTCTTGCGTACATGTATTATATGTGAAAATAGTATGTGTGTTTTGGCATGATTTTTCAGCTGTTTTTGAAAACAATGTTTCATTTATTATCGAATTGTGTGTTTGTTTTGGGATGAGTTTCAGCTGTTCTTGAAACATGATTCATTAGTTATCACATTTGCTAGGGAATTTAAACTTGGTGATGGCGTTGGTCGCAAATAAGTCTGACTTGGAGGCAAAAAGAGAGGTCGAAAATGAGGTATCTGCAGCATCTTCTCCAGAATTTCTCCTTTTCTACTCCGTTTCCATCTGCATGAGTGAATTAGCTAGGAAGATGAGCTTATTTTCAGTTTTATTGACTATCAAATCCAACATTAAAGGTTCGCTGTTATAGGCCTGGAACTTGTGCCACAGGTTTACTGTTTCATTTTTCTTGTAATTGGATTGCAGGAAGGGGAGCAATTTGCTCAAGAGAATGGGATGTTTTTCATGGAAACATCAGCCAAAACCTCTCAGAATATTAATGAGCTTTTCCACGAAATAGGTAAATTTCAGATTTATTATCAGGAAGAATAATCTGGTTCACTTGCATCAGTTGATGAGGATATAGTAGGGCCTTCACCAGGAAAATTAACTGTTCAAAACATTAAACATCTGATTTGTAACTCAAATTTAATTTGTTTGGTCTTGTACCCCCAAGGTAAAGAGATAGTATTAACTTGAACAAGGTATTCTGTTTTCTGTTTTTAGAATCCAAATATGCAATGCTTAGTTAGTTTGTTCCTTTCCACTTATGCAGCAAAGAGGTTAGCAAGAGCTTGCCCTGCAAAGCCTACCGGAGTGACTCTACACAATGAAGCACGAGACAGAAGAAGAAAGTCTTTTTGTTGCTTGGGGTGACTGCCTACCATTGCATGCATGCCCTTATTGTTTTGGTTCAGGTTGTTTTCTTCCAAGTGCAAGAGGGAGTCTCAGCAAATTGCTCACATAATATCAAAGATGTTATAACTTAAAGAAAAGTGTTCAAAATTCAAGAACAAATGTCCCTGTTTGTATGTATGCTGATTAAACTCTACTTCCATGCAATATCTGTAAATTCCATGTCTTTACAATTCAAATTTGTCTCCTCCTTGATATCTAACATATTTGAATCCCATGTGACCAATATATTAAGCTATTTACCAATTTGGTCTGTTTGTGGTTTTGAGGTATGGACTGGAGTTTTTAACCCCTAAAGCCTTTCTTTCGAGGGAAGAAAGGTAAAAGAGACTACATGTCTCTCAAAAAATTAAAGGTGGCAGGTAGCTACACCTTTCCTAGTCAAGGATCGGCTTTTAAATTGCATAATTCGGTGGTTCACCACGTTTCTATTTTTTTCTACCACAAGCATCACATGGAATTTGAACTTTGGCTCCTCCCTCTTTTATTCTATCTAGAGAGGAGGAGAGATTCGAACTTGAGATTTCTCTAACGTTGAAAAAAGATATCACTCGACCAAATAAAATAAATTGTTACACACCACGAATTCAAATAAGATTTTGGACCTATTCGGTAAGAATTAAATAATTTTAGAATTTTTCATTGATACGACATGCTGTTTTTTCCGTTCATTCATTTCAGGATTAGTCGTCCGTTGAGTTAGCAACACCCCCCCCCCCCCCGGAAAATAATTATAATGTGTAGATACAATCGGAATCCCAATAACTAAACAGATTTAATTGCACAACACAATCAAAACCAATCAAAACATTAATAATTAGTTGATTTTCAAAACATTGGTCATGAATGTAGAGGTAAATACTCTTAATTACTAGAATTACAAGCCCCTACTACTCTTATTAATATAGATATGATACGTTACAACATGACACAGATGTGATGACAAAACAGATCTAAAAAATTTAGAGTAGAGACAAAATTAAATAATTATATTTTGTTACCAAAAAGTAATCATATTATATTTTTTTTGTTTCAATTTTATGTAATATATATGATAAAGTTTAATGTTATTTTTACATAATGATTTTGATCCAAATAGTTTATAATTTTGTGGCCTACAAAAAAAAATTCATATTTTTTGGGAAAATTTCATATTTTGAGAGCATAACATTTTCCTAGATAGTAATAGTTCCTTATAATTTTTTTTGGTGAATGTAATAAATAGTTCAATATTTTGTACACAACCACATTCTAGAAGTGTCTACAGTCTATATTTCATAAATTATCTTTTAAGGCAAAATGGGTTCCCTGATTCTACCGAATGGGTTGTCTGACCCAAAAAGAAAAATAGAAGAAATGTTGTATCACTTATTTGCAGCATAGAATTCTATCCCATTCAAGGAAAATAAAAATATCCTTCCAGCTCACAGTAACAAGAAAGCAAAGAGAATACTTGCAATTCAATCTATTGAAAACAACTTTATGTATATATGATTTTCAGGGCTTGTCCCATATGAGAATTGCACAATCTTATAATTTGCTCGACAGATACAAACAACACTATAATCAGGAAAAAAATTATATGAAAAGAAAAACAAATAAAACAAAATGAGCAAATCATTATACATACAAACTTATTCTCTTGCTGAACTCTCACTTGGATTATGGGTTGATCTGGACCTCAAGTGTTTGTACATTTCTGAACAAGCAGAAGCAAAATCCGACAATGCCCTAAAGAGTTCTGGCAACCGAGATTTAAGACTTGTTATAGACTTCTCTCTCACCTGAAGGCATAGCCTCTGATAGGCTTCCTCCTCCTCTTCTAACCTCTTCTTCACTGTTTCCACATTAAACTGCCTTTCTGCAATAGCCTCATTGTGAGCGTGGCCTTCTGTTCTATCTGGATCCACTTCGTCCGGCATGTTCTTCTGCATATATTTACTGTACCAGTCTTCAAATTGCCTTTTCTTGCGGGCAAGCTCTTTCCGGGTATCTTCACATTTTTCTTTCATTCTCATTTCTTCCTGTTGGTGATGCATTATAGTATCTACTACAGCAGCAAAGTTGTGTATAGCAGTTTTCGCAACATCATCTGGAAGTTTCTCTAGATGATCATGCCACGCAATGAGGAGTCCCTGAATAGGGGGACGTTGAATTCTTGGTGGAGAAGAAACTTTCTCCTTCAAGTTGCTCTCAATAGGGATGAGATTAAGTTTTAACCATTTGTTGAGGGCATTTATATACTCCTTTTGATGACTCACAAGCTTCACAAACTGCGAATGCCACTCTTGCACAACAGCATACAGCTGGATAGTGCGCTCATGGTGGTGCTCACTTGTTTGCTTGGGACATTGGGAGATATCAAAAGACCTGAGAGCTATCACCATCTTTGACTGGTGCTCATGGTGAGCTTGCATGGTTTCCCACATAATAGCCATCCTACAGTCCAGGAAACATTATTAGTGGTTTCAAATTTTATGTTGAAGATACCAGCAAAAAAACAATTATGTTGAAGATGTAAGAAGGTTCAAGCATTAAAGATCTAAAAGTCCCCACAAGGACAGTTCAGCGGTAAAATCCACTACCACTAAGAGCCCATTCCGTGACAGGCAGGGCAATGTCCTTTTGACTAGCCAGAAAGGATAAAATTATTGAAGCATCAAAATCTACAAGACAGAAGGATGGGTCACCATTTATAGTTTTCCTTGAAAATGTGAATAAACAAGGTAATCTTTTACAGGTCTTCATAGAGAATGGTAGCACTATCCGCTCATAAGACAAATGAGAGGAAAGGTAATCTTATGCTGAATGCCCTCCAACATAAGAATATCAATTAATTCCAATTGATTAGTGTACAGTTCCATATTTCTAAATAGCACACACAGCTAGTCAAATGCCAGTGCAGATGAAGAGATGCCAATGTTTTCTTTTCAATTTCTTTTCAAAAAATAATTTTCAGCACCCTATTTTCTGCAAAACCTATCCAGTAACTATTGAACCTCCTGGGAAAAAAACCTCCCTGCAATATCTACCAACAACTTATTATTTCACACCCATTCAACCATCTCAAAAGCCTTAATCAGCCCAAACAACCTCCATTAATAGAATCTTGTTCTGTATTATAAAATTCAATTTCCTCAATTGGCTTAGGATCATTTGTTTGGAAAGCAACACAGAATCATGTCAAAATCTAAGAAAACTTGTAACTGCTCATCAAGAAATTAAGTTACCATGCAGAATGCAGAGCACTCCAACTACAGAAAAGTCACAGGCAAAGAATCGCACATACTACCACATTGCAAACTCACCCTTCAACAAGCTGAACAAGTTTTGGGTATAACTGTTGATCTCGTAAACCATTTATCTCCGCTACTGTTGAATCCATGGATTGCATGTCAACAATGTATCTCGTATGCAGATGACTAACTGTTGCTTTTGCTTTCTCCAATGCTTCAGAGTTAGTACCCCGTTTCTTCAGCTTGTTCAGCGAAGCAACCTTCTTTTGGTACTCAAACTTCATAAGCTCGCCTGCCTATCCAACAATAGTCAATCCCAAATAAGATTCAGCACACAACAAGTAACATTGCAGGCTACTTTACGACACAATGAATACCAAACGAACCCAATTTGCATTAGCATTTAGGATACTGAAAATTATTAAGCATAAACATGAAACTTCAGGGTACCTTGACTTCATCATATAGCTTTTTCTCCCATGCCAACAACTTATCCAAGACGGTAGCGTGAGTTTCATGCTCTTCGGAGTCGAAGTCATCCTTGCCATCATCAACATTAGGAATTCCTCTGAAAGAGCGATTCCATGTAATCACACGCATCACTCTAGCAGAGTGATCAATATGCCCTGTTGTAAATGCAATTGCCAAGCAAACATCAGAACCATTCAAACATAAAAAATAAATAAATAAATAAATACTCACAACAGAATCACAGAAAAGCTGAATGAGTACCCCGATTATCGGCGAAATTCGAGTGATAATGGAGGCGGGTGGCCTCCAACATCTTCGAAACCTCATGTGCACTCTCAGAAGCCTTGAGAAAATGGTCATCAAGGTCCGCAAACACCTGCAGCAAATTCACACTCCCTTTCGTCCCCCCCGCCGCCATCGTCTTCTTCAAGCTCTTCCCCGTGGACCCCGAACTCGACGCCACCGTCGCATCCACCACCACCGGCTGCGGAGGAGCTGGAGACGGAACCGCCGCCACCTCCTCCTCCTCCACCACCACTTTCGGACTCCTCTTCACCTCCTCTTCTTCTTCTTCTTCTTCTTCTTCTTCTTCTTCTTCTTCTTCTTCTTCTTCTTCAACACGCTCCACTCTCTTCGGCCTTTCGTCGAACAACTTCCTTGCAAACTCCTCTTTCGGCGGCTCCTCCGCGTCCGCCAGCGTCGGCGCCGGCATGTCCACCGAGAAGAAGTAATCGTAGGGCGTGTCCTGATGCTGCGGCAGCGGCGGCACCGTCCGGCTCTCCACCGAAGGCGGAGGCGACATCGCCGGCGCCGGCCGTTGGGGGCCATTCAAACCACCGTCATTTTCGACGACGCCCCCTCTGTTCCTGCTGCTCCTGCTCCGCCTCCTCAAGCTCTCGCTTTTCTCAATCACTTCATCCTCGTCCTCGTCCTCCATGATGGGCTTGGGCTTCGTATTGGGCCGGGTCGGAATCGGTTGGGGCTTGATCTCGGGCATGCTGACGGCGCGCTGGAGAGGGGAGGAGGGGGTGGTGGAGAAGTTGGGGAGCGGCGGAGGAGGAGGAAATGGTTCGAGAGGGGGCTGTGGGGGGGCAGGTGCTGGGCCCAAATTGGGCTGGTGATGGGCCTGGAGCTGGACCAGCTGGGCCGGGTGCTGGACCACCTCGCCCTGGGCGTAGTCGCTCAAGGCGGCGCCGGTGTTCTTCAAGTAGACGGCGTAGGAGGAATGGGCGGCGGCGAACGCGTTGCGGGCCGTCACCGCCTCTTTCATGAACTGCTTCCGATCTTTGCATCGCGACACCGCTTCCTCGTTCTCGATCTTCGATTGGGTGCAGCCCATTTGGGCTGTTCGGGTCGGGGTGGGAAATGGGTCGGGTTCGATTTGGATGATGGTTTGAGCTTCAGAGAGGTACAGTAGAGAGAGCTTTGAAGGCTTCAGTGCTTCACAGCTTGAAGCTTGGAGAAGCTTTTACTTTCGACTCTCTGCGTGTGTCGTCTTCTTTTGCATTGGTTTGTGAAAGAATAATGATACAATACGGAACACCGGAGAGGACTCAACTCTCAAGAGCGTTTAGTGATGTTTTATTTTATTCCTATTTCACGTTTTTTATTTTGTTATATTTTATTATTTCATTGTTGGGATTGGGTGTTGATAAGGGACAAGGAGATGGGTATTGGGATTGGAGATTGGGCTTCTTAGGATAGGGTTTACAGATTTAGCAGCAGCATAAACAAATTCAAAACAAAGGGTCAAGAAAGTCAAACTCATAAACTAGTGCAACAATTGTCTTATGGTGAGGGGATAAGATGCTAATTGATATGGAGGTGAGAGAAATGCATGGAAATTTGCAACAAGTTATGCTAGTGCTAGGCACTATATTGAGATTGAGGTTGCCCACAAACTAGCAAAAGCCAAATATAGAAAAAAACTTAAATTGAGATGGGTCCCACACTCCCACTGACTCTACCCCATCTTCAAGTGTTTGTTATATTCCATGAATCTCAACTCTGAGACGAGCAACCAGTGCGAGCACTACACACTATACTTTTGGATCAAATGGCCCAAAATTAATACTTTACAATGAAAAATATGAACCCATTAGATTCAAGGGTGAAAAATGTATTTGCATCACATACTATGTCCACATATCAATATTTCACCTCAAGACTGCCTACATTTAAGTAGTATGTGTAGAATACAGTGAAAGAGTAATTAGATTCATGAAATCAATTTGTGTGAGATAGACTAGTAGCTCATACTAAAATATTATTATTATTTATTGTGAAGTATGATTCTAGTTTTTCATTTAATTTAGAGAAGAAGATTCTTACTTGAGAACTATCCGATATAATAGAGAGAAATATTATTAGATCAATAACAATTATACATATTCACTTTAAATGTAACTTATTCCATTAGGAGACTTACAAATTATGTTGTAGTCTTGTAGGTCTTATCACAAATGATAAATTAGTCTCCACCTTTAAATGTGACATCAATCGTAAATTTGATTTTGCATATTAATATTAAATAAATCCAGACTGAGACTGATATATAAACTCAAAGGTTATGATTGGTGTAATATTCTAATTTTAAAATTTGTTTGATAAACAATTGAATTGTACCTCAAAAAAAGTAAATAATCGAATTAAACTGATAATATGGTCGTGATTCGTTAGATGCATTTGCAATTGTAGTACGTGAAACAGAGGATCGTGAGCTGTTTGGGCTAATAAAGCAGAGAACTGCTATACTTGCGACTTGCGAGAATAATAGGCTTGAGTTGGCTACTTTAATTTGCACCTTTTATTCTCTTTTGCAGTTTGCCTTTCGAGTGGCTTTGGGACCCACCTACCACCTCAGATTCTGTCAGAACGGTGCATGGAAGTTACTTTTCTCTTTTTGGGTAAATCTTGCCATTACCGTTACGGCGTTACGTTACCAAAACAAAATTAGTGTAACAAGTGGAAGGTTCTTGTCATTGTTGTTATCGAAAATGATTTTCTGGTAATTTAATGCAAAAATGATTCTTTATTATTAATTTCTTAAAAGAAAAATAATTCATATCTTAGTAGCATTTTCAGAAGTGTTTTTTCTCTTTTCATTTTTAATAGTCGAGGTGGATGGGGTTGCCTGCCGGCCGCCACCCATAGTGACTTGGCAAGTGAAAGAGGTCGCCTGCGGTGGGGCGGGGTGGGTTGGCTGCCTGAATTGGGTGGAGGTGTAGGGTGTTCAAAATTTTTAATTCATTTGATTTTTCAAGGGTTTTGAGAGGTCAATCTTCTTCCTTCTTCTTTTTTCCTATATTAGCAAAAAGCATTCAATAAGTTTCCTTTTCATAATTCTTCGAAATGCTGGAAATATTATTGCACTACAAATTCATGAAAACAACCAATTTGCAACCTTTTTTTTTTGGTCGGAAACCAATTAGCAATCTTTGGTCATTAAAAACAGAAGGTTTACATCAAATCCGGTCTCACTGTCACATGAGTATCGTATTAGAAATTTCTTTTGTTATACTTAATCTGCCAAATCTCAACATCATTTCCTCTATCATACTCTCTCACATACTGAGGAATCTGTGTAATGTCTATGCATTTGCCCACAAAGCAAGGCATTGAACCACATTCAAGGCCTTCAGAATCTGCATCATCAATTCAAAACCCAAATTATAAGCCGAACAGATAGAAAAATAAAGAGCTCATGAATCATGATATAGGTGCATGAAATTGCTTACCCCCCTCTAACTGGAAAAAGCTTCGGAAATGTAAATAACCGTTTGCAACAACATCAAGATCATCAAGACTGAAGTTGTAGCGCTTTTCCACTGCCAAGAATAGCACCTAAGAAACAAAAAACGAACTGTCATTTATTTGAACAGCATATGATGGACGAAACGAGTTATCATCCTCACTGGCAACTATTCTATTCATGATCAAGCTCACTTCATATACCCATATAACGGTTGCTTCAAATCTTAAACTTTCGGTATATTAAAGGCAAGCAGGATCCCTATAAAAAAACACATAAAGGCACACAGAACAAAGTCCCAGAATACTGTCCAGCCATGATACTTGCTATTCCCCATTCCCAAAATTTCTAGCAAGTTGGCGTGTACCTTTTCTGAACCCAGAGACATTAATCTCTCTACAGTACTGAAAAATGCATCTGTCAGGTCATCACTGTAGATTACATCTGCAGCTACGAGCAGAGAAGCTTCCTGGGCTGCTTCAACTTCTGAAAATGTCCAGGAATACCTAGGTGACATCATTAAAAACTGATTTATGTTTCCCAATAAATGATGTTACTGAAAAGAAAAAATGACATTAGGATATTAAAACAGTGTTAACTGTAAAGTACATTACTGAGAATAACACCAGCAAAGGGAATATATTAGCAAAGTATAAGAAGTTAGCGAAAATGAATATGCTATTAGTGTCAACAAAATTCAACTTGTTGCAACAAAATTCAAAGTAGATACATAATTTTCACCTTTTACCCAGGGAGGATTCTTCTAGGGTCATTCTTGGGGGCCAGGGATTCATCCAATCAAGTTCACGTACATGAACTGTAGCTCGATGACTGAACAGTTCAGAATTAAGGTCGACATTCTTAGCACAGTTGTCAAGGATCTCATTTCCATGGTCTGACACAGAGGGCATCCAACCAGCAGTTTGAATTGGATGACTCAAATAAGTATATCTGACATAATTATTCACAGAACTCATTGAATACAATCATAAAATTCAATGAAACCACAACTTCAATTCCAAAGCCTAGTGGTATACACTGAAGTGATCAAACACCCCTTTAAAAGGGACACTGTTTCAGACACCTATTTGAAAATAACAATTTGAAAAAATTCTAAAACTTTCAAGGAACAAAATGACATGAATAACGAGCAATATTCAGTAAGTGCAAGGTCACTATACCTGTTATAAACACTGTTTTAGCAACACATGCAAGTAGTACACCCACCAACCCTGGTGAAGACATGAAATAAAATTCATGTCATTCGACATATAGACTATATAGTGATGTCTCAAATGATGGCAGTTAAATCTTTAATGAGGTTGTTAAAGTCTCGAATGAATTTGTAGCATCGACACCACAAAAATTGTATATATTTAGATGGTATTTTGTGAAGCAATCAAGGTCAGAGCCAATAATTTAGATGAATGATTCCCACTGAATGATCCACAATGTACAGAACCAATGCCAGGCCAGAAATAATCTAACCAGCTCCAGTTGTTCTTCATAAGGATGGATCATGATAACATAAAACTAAGAAAGGTACTAAGGATCAATGTACCTGTACCAGCACCAAGTTCTAACGAGACAATTCCATCAAGTTCGGATGACGAAAACATCTTATGCAGCAAAAAATCAGATAATACAAGTTCTGCTCTCCACACCTGAGGGGAAAAACAAGATTCAGTATGAATACATAGCAAATAAACCATACTTCAAAAGAATTAAAAAACAAAAAACCAACAACAACAAAATTTACCTGCAAACCAACACTTGGAATTGATGACGTGATATTATGCTGGATGGTCACTCTATAAATCTGAGTAGATAATTCTGCACATTTTCATGGAAAAATATGTAATAAAAACAAAACAAAACCATCAAAATGATCTTCAAAAACAAAATATCATCTTTTATTTGGTAAGAATTGCTGGTTTTGGTTAGTGGGAAAAATCGAAACAAATCAAACAACACAAGTATGCAGCCATGCAGGCATACACAAAGGCACATACATGCACTGCTGCACATGCTCATTTTAATATACAACTAATCAAGTAAGTCTATCTTAAGCATTAATCCAAATCCCAAACCTGCTCACTGAGCAATTGGGTTTAAGTCTTTAAGATCATAAGTGTAAGCAAACATGACATAACATAACATTACCATGCAAAGGCCTCAAAACCCAAAAAATAAAAACAAAAATAAAAGCAATATGTGTGAGTGACAAGTGAGAACTTACTGTTGCGTCTAGGAAGAAGAAGATCACCATCCTCATCGAAGCTAAGCATTTGCTTTGTGGGTTCAGCTTCTATGCCAAGTGATTGTGTTAGATAGAGGCTCAGAGCTTGCAATTTTTCGTTGAATAAAAAAAAAATGAAACAGAGGTCAGAGAGATTGAATTCAATACCAGGTTGTGGGTCGGAGAAGGTGAAGTAGGAAATGTGGGGTCCACAGAAACCAGGTGGGCAGCCCAAGTGTACTTCGCTCATCACCTGCTCTTCCTCCTCTGATTCTCCGCGGTTCATCTGCCCTATCATCTTGACCGGCCCTTCTTCCATTGACACTGATCTAGCTAAGAAACGAAAACCTAACCCTAATTGCAGTGTTCCTCTGGAAAAGAGGGTTCGAATCCTTGGCCAAAAAAAAAAAAAAAAAAGGGTTCGAATCTTCGAAACGATGCGTTTTGGGATTACGAGCAGAAGGCAGAGAGTTTGCAAAATCAGTCTGTTCAATTTACTCAAAAGGGCAAAATAAACCCTTACAAAAAACCTATTTAATTATAAAAATTTCCAATATGTCTATTCATCAAGCTATAGAAATAAATAGACCCAAAATGGATCAAGATTTGAATAAATGAAACACTACTAGGAACAAAATTTGATACATAAATTTAGTAAAAAAATTTTGAAAAATAAATTTACTGAACAAAATTCGATACATAAATCTAGTGAAAAGAATTTAATACATGAATTTAGACTATTCAGTGCATGAAAGAGTCTTTTCAAAAAGAATTAATTATTCCATGTGTATCATTCATGTTAATGTTATTGTTGGAATCCAATTAATAAAACCAAAGTTAGGCACTGTCACTAAAATCTACTATTCAATGAGCATGAAATAAAGATGGACTGTAAAGAATATGATCCAAATTTATATCTAAGATAGTGGTAGGTTCTGAACCCTCAAGTTCAACCATGAAATTTTGGGATTTTTACAATGTAATGATCAGAAAACTAATGAATGAAATCTTGTAAGGGATGGCAATGTGGAAGAAACTAATGAATGAATCTTTCCTATATAAGGTAGAGAAGATGATAATGGACACATCCACCTAAAGAGACACTTCGAATGCCAATCCATCACACTCTAGGCAGCTTAATTAGCTTGTCTTCTTCTATTTTCCTCTAAGAGCTGCAATCCGAGCTACCAATTCATCATACTCCGGTAGCTTAGGGTGTACGTGTGCATCTGGCTGCAAGGACCTGGTTCGACCAGGCCTATTCGTTTCCTCAGTTGCAGTTGTTGGCTCTGGTGGGAGAGATGCTGCTCTGGCCTGTGGCCAGTTTGATCTTCTGCTTCTATGCCTTGTGGATTCACCAGTATCATCATCATCATCTCCTTGATTCAAACAAGGCTTCACAATGCCCTTCACCTGGCTCGACTTGTAGGGTGACTGCTTGTTACTGTAATGCATCAAAAGCCCATCCATTATCCTCTCTTCTTCATCGCTCGAATTACCATCATTACTGCCAAGATTTTCGCGACCTGGTGGTGGTTTCAAGTTGTTCCTCCTGACTGATTTTGGTTTCGAATCATCTTTGGCAACATCAGTAGGCTGATCTTTTTCCTTCTCAACATGATCTGTTCCCTTTTTTTCGGGTTTTGGTTTGTAGTAAGGGGGTGGAATAAATCTATAGTCGAAGGGCATCCTGTTATCTGCTTCATCCTCGGATCTGCTTCCTACTGAACTTGAAGAATTCTTTGGGAAATCCGGGGACATGTCTGCTGTTGTTGTTTCATATTCGCTTGCATAAGAGGCATCCTTGCTTGCATGAGATGTATAGTCATCTTCACTTCCTACTGATGCTGCATCCTGGTTTTTTCTCTTCGGAAATGCATCGTCCTTCCTTTTATGTGGCTTGAACATTTCATCATCATCATCATTGTCACTCAGAGAAGCACACTTGCGATGGCCCTGCTGAAAAGTCATATAGGTTTCAAAGAGGAGTATCAGCGATCGAGAAGAGAGACCATAAAAAGCAATTCCAAAATACAGAATGGCCGAACAGAAAAACAGGATAGAGGGAAAGATTTGGCATCTAAGCTAATTTTCAAGGTCTAAATCAAAGTTTACTCTTGAACATCTTTCCATAAATGTAGAAGTAATATAGAGATAGGCTTACTTGGTCAATTGCAGGTGGTGTATACAGTTCCTGTTCCAAAGCCTTAGAATCCCATTCAATTGAGAATTCTTTTGCAATGTCATGCATCAACTGAACCTTCATCTCCTTTGTAGGAGGTTTTCCCCTCAACCTCTCCACAAACTAAGCATACACAATCAATTGGGTCAGACTAGAAACAAACCTATAACATATATAATTATGCAAGTTGTGAATTATTATTACCTCTTTATTCAGAAAAGGTTCAAGGGAATTTCCATATCTTTCAGTAAACATATTTCTCAGGTCACGCAGTTCTGGCAGATCAGAAAATCTTGCTGCAGCATACATCAAAGATGGAACAGCTTCTCTGCATTCCTCAGGACACTCCCTACAAAAATAAATTAATAGAAGTCGATCAAACTAATGCATACACCAGGAGACATGTATGGCATTGATAGTTTACTCTGCCAATGAAAGCAAGAAATATTACTTTGGAAGCCGCACGTACCTCTGATTTTGCATGAGAGAAAGATGACTTGAGATGCATTCAACAAAATTCTCAATTAAATCATAGCAGGCAGAGATATTTTGCTCAACCAGATATCCTTCAGCCTGCTTCACCAATTTTGAAGGAGTTAAGAGCATTGAATAATGTAAAATGATTTGGAGGCTTTGTGAGTGAACAACTGCCAAAAGTATATATGTAAATCATGGATCATCAGCTATGCTGCAATAGGTGAGTAATCTTCATTCAATATGCATGCATTCAACATTCAATATGTTACTACAAGGAAGGTAAATACATCACATTTTGGGCAGGTTGATGTTAAATTGGGTGGTTGGAGATGGAGAATTGACCCCTTCAAGACCTACCAATCTAAATCCCAAAAATGTCTCTCTTATTTTTGATAAAGGCTCCAGCTTATGTTCCATTTACTTTTTAATCAGGTAAAGAAAGTGAGAGCAAACCCATTAATTGCTAACATAACTCATTCAAGCAAGAGATCAAGGGAAGAGTCATGGCTAACCAATTGGAAACAAAGTGATAAAGATAAAGACAGGTATAAATTAAAGACACAAAACCAAGATAAAAGACAAGCATAGAAGAAACCAAGGCACAGAAATCCATATGTGTGCCAACACTCAGACTGATGATGACCTAGCATCTCTATCTCTATCTAGGTGATTTTACCATTTCAATTGGCCAATATTACAGGAGTTGGAATTGTCTACAGGTAAAGCAAGCAACTATTTCTAATGAAGGCTAAAATTGGATCACATGCCCCATGCATACTTATTATGCAATACAGATGGGTGCCACCTCCATATAGAATGATTTATGAGTAAAGAGAGGGCATGAAATGCATGATCAACATGAGGGTACATGTCATGGTGCATGGATGAAACATGTGAGCCAATTAGTGGCAACAGCAAAACAGGGCCCCACAATGAGTTGTTTTAGCTTCTTTACTAAGACAATTAGAACCGTGAGATATTCGATCATCTCTCTGCTCTGCATATGTGTATGTATGTGATGCATTGTGCATGTGCATATCCGGATGATGATGGTGATGATGAGGATTGAGGGGCTTTATCAAATGACAAATGGAAGCAAGAATAGCAATTATAGCATGCCGCCATCACCGAAATGATAAAAGCCAAGCAAATAGATAATCATCTAAATTAATTATATAAATAAATAAAAGAAAAAAAATTAAACTAAACAAAAAACTGAAAAAGCATGAGGCGGGGCATGAAAAAAGCCTTTTGGCCCAAAAAAAGGGCTTGAGGAAATTATATTATTTTTTCAGGCCACACAAAACCATAAAAACTAGCAACAAAAATTAAAACACAAACAAAAAGAAACAAATAAAAAAACTAACCAACCAAAGCTAATGAAAAAACCAAGAACAAGATTAAACTTGTATAACAAGAAACTTACCCTGCCATAGGCATTGGTGTCAAGGCCACTCCTGAGAAGATCCGCAATATCATTCTTCAAATACTTCTGCACAGCGTTCCTCTTCTTCTTTATGGTCTCAAGCCTCAGCTTCGTGATCTTTATATCAGATTTGCTGCATATCAAAAAGACCCAAAATCAGAAACAAAAACAAATGTGAAAAAAAGAAGAAGAAACAGGAAGCCAAATTCTGTACAATGAATGAAGAAACAAACAAACAGAAATACGTGACTTGGGTTTGTTTGTGCCAAACCTTTTAGTGTAAAATTTCGACTTTCTGAACCCCCTCAACATCTTGAGGTCTGTGAATTGAGGAAATTCACACAAGCTGGTGAATGGGGAAAGATGAAATGAAACTGGGTTTGAAAAAGAAAGAGCGAAGGTTGTGATTAATGGGTTAACTAACTTCCTACGAATGCAACAATATTAAGGAAAAGAATGAGTGAGAGATTGAAAACAATGGGGTTGAGGGTCACGCCAAGAATCGGCAATGTTCAAGAAGCCCAGGAGGAAAGAAAGCAAATGGGTCTGTTTTTTCTGATAGAAAGAAAACGGAAGAATCGGGTTATTTCAGCAAATGGGTTCAAATGTAGCTTCAGAAACTCAGAGACATATATATATTGGCAGCTATAATTCTGAAAAAATGAAAAATGTGGGTTTTTGCCACTTGGTTTTCTCAGTCTGTCCCTGTGCCTCCCGGGAACATGTAAAAGTAGCGCGGTGTTTATACAAAAGTGGGTGCTATAAAAGCAAAAATTACCTGGATTATCAGATACAGTTGACCAAAATATGAAGGGTAATTTGGGAAGATAATTTTAGGTTGAAGCTGCAGGCCTATCGGTTACTGTTTGATGTGGGCAGTGAAACTCAAACCGCGGGAAACCAACCGTCGAGAATTTAGCGCTTGTAATCATTTTTGCTCTATTTACCAAATTATTAGCATAGTATTTATTAATTTAATTTTTCCGCCATAAAATTAATTTAACTACTCATTAAAGTTATTCATGAAATCATGTAGCAGCTTTATATTTATTTACTTACTTTTGGCTCATTTTATATTTTTATTTATTTATTAAAAGTAAAATTACTCGGACACATGATTTAGTAAACAAATTTAATATACGTAATATTATTGTTAAAATTGGTTGCTCAAAATTTCGAATTCATGTAAATTATAACATAAAACAACAAAAAATAAAAATATATATAATTATTGTTATCTGTTTGAGAACTTGTTTGACCTTTTAATGATAAAGAGGAAAGAACAATTATACGGAAAAGGGGAAACAAAATGTATGCAATATTGACCCAAAAAAAAAAAAAAGGTATGAATTAGATTATTAGCCAAAATGTTGCTAAATTTGTGAGATAAGGAAACAAAAAATGTGTAGTAACCCGTTAATAGTTGTCCCTTACTTAACGGGCCTCGCATGATGGAAGTTTTCAAGTACCAAATCTTTTTTTTTTTTTTTTTTTGTGGCCGTAAGTACCAAATCTTTTAACACGGAAACTTCATCCATTTTAGTGTGACTCTTACAATTTTGTTATTGTTGTTGTTATCTGTTTGAGAAATAATTTGACCTTTTAATGATAAAGAGGAAAGAAGAAATCTGCGAAAAAGGGGAGACAGATAAGGTATGCACTATTAGCCAAAAAAAAACAAAAAACTATGCACTAGATTTTTAGCCAAAATGTTGCTAAATTTTTGAGATAAGGAAACAAGAAATGTGTAGTAACCCGATAATAGCTGTCCCTTGCTTAACGGACCTTGCATGATGGAAGTTTTCAAGTACCAAATTTTTTTTTTTTTTGGTCATAAGTACCAAATCTTTAAATACGGAAACTTTATCCATTTTAGTGTGACTCTTACAATTTTGTTTCGCTCAAACAATGAATAATTTTAAGTCTTTTTGGTTGTGAAAGAATTGAATTTCCTAAAAAAATTGAGAAGACCGAGATTAGAATCTAGATGGTCAAATGTATATTCTCAACCTAGAATCGACAAAGATTAAAATTAGAGTTTAGCGAATGAAGTGTATCAAATTAAATGAGTAGTACGTAGTTCGGTCTCAAATAGACATAAATAAAAAATATTAACCGTTTTGAACTTGAATTAAAATTGTAAACACTTAATGCATCAAAAGTGAAAAATAAAGGTTTAGACACCTAATCAAAAAAATAAGAGACCTAAACGTCAAGTTGGATTGGTTTTTCTTTTTTACTTTTTTAATATTTTTTCTGTGAAGGGGTTTTTTATTTGGCCAATTAGTTTAGGGTTGAACTTACCTAGTCTGATATTAAACTATTATGCTCAAATAGAACTTGTGGTTTTGGCCATAAAAAAAAAGTTTAAAATATAAAACTTATGGTTGTGGTTCTGAGTGTCTTTTCATACAAGATATATAGTAATTCTTCACAATAATTGGGATTGTATGGTTGACCATTATACTATGAATAAATTAAGGTTGCCGGCCCCTTAAGGAGAATTGAGTTTAGTCCTTCAAGTACAATTGAATTATGATAGGATTAGATTTAAAAATAGCTTAGTGTTGAATTCCCTCCAATCCAATAAAAAAATAAATAAAAAGATTAGAACTGAATTATATGTAGAACAAACAACTATTTTGGCCTTGGATTATAAAAAAATACAATTATTTGGAGCAAAGCAAGAATATTTCTTGTTGAATTGATCATACTAAAAAACCATTGAGGGTGAGTAAATTCTCAAGCTAAATCTTCAATTGGGCTAAAGAATTTACTTTAATTTTAAAAAAGAAAAATTTATATGTTTGACGTGTTGCAATGTTGGTGTTTTACTTATCGTAAACCAAATGAACATGAAAGTGAGCATGTATAAACCAATTGGTTCAATAATCAAAATTCTCATTTTCATCAATTCATAGTTGGTTAACCCTTTTTTATTTTTCTGAATTTAGTTTTTTATTATTTTCAAAGTAACAATAAATAAATTAAATAATGTTACGTGAGGTAGCTTAATTTGGGGGCTTTTGGGCATAGTGTGCGTCCATTTGAAGCCAGCTGAAGTGGTGAGCATCCAGGTGTCAGCATGTTTGCGTGAAACAAGCGAAAGCGAGTCATGCAGCCCCTTGTGACCCGCTGGAAAAGTGCCCAATCTTATTATCACACAGCTGTGAGCAACATCAATATATGCCTTCTGGCATAGCATATATTGCCATTTGCCCATTAACTGCTCATGCTCCCATGTAGGGTTAGACTGGTCTTTAGATTTCCCAAGTGTGACATCAAACATAAATATTTATATAATTGTGGTTTAATATGATATATAAAGAGTCTATAAAATTTAATTAGAGGTCTTAAATATTTGAGGGTTAGAGGCAATTGCGCGCCTTCGCTTCACTCTTCTTGTAATTGACCTGCCCAGATATTAATAATTTGCCTTCTTTATATTCTCTCCAACAATTTTGAGCTTTTGTTACTTGTATGAACTCCACATTTGTTTAAATTGAAATATTCTCTTATCAAATAATCTAATATGTTATATTATCAATTGTTATTATAAATCATTGTATAAGTGAATTCTTAATTAAGTCCAAATATCAAATTAAGAACCTGATAACATAATATATCATATATATATATGATATATATATATATATTTGCAAATTGCTTAAAATGGTTTGTCATAAACGTGTTACTTATACCAAGAAAAAGAAAAAAAAAAAAAAAAAAAAAAGGGAATCTCTTGTCGATAAGAAAAGAAAAGCTAATGAAAGGGGAAGCTAGCCAGTGATTCTTTTGAACTTTTTGTAAGAACAAAGGGAAAGAACTTTGGTTTTGCATGAGCAATGATTTTTATTTTATTTTTTGTTGTTTGCCAGGGTTTTGAGCAATGATTGTCACATGAACAACGGCAAAAAAGGGTTAAACCACATGTAGTAGCAGGACTTTAGGGTTACAAAAAAGTTGTAACTTATAGAAGCAATCCCTATTTTTACCCAGATATAAATCTAGCTAGGTCAATTTCATGCAAACTTCCTCAGGTTTCAGCTTATTGCACTCGGACACTGGTCAAATCTAAAATCATCAAAATCTGTTTTGTTGGTGACCATCATATATCCCAGCCGTTGTCTCCTAGAGGAGCAAGGTCATTTAGAAAAATACAGCATTGACCACTATTGGCACATTCGAACATGGATTAATTACAATGATCAATAATATTCAATTAATATGTTGGAAGATATTATGACTGGTCACTGTTTAGTCATGTGAGGTGTGAATAAATCATTATTATGGACCTACAAGAATCATGTGGTCTACCATAAAGTTTACAATCTCCAGTATAATTAGGGACATGAATTAGGGAACAACTAAGTTAGGGTCCAAGCTAGGGTTCCATCATAAACTTCAAATATATCCAATCTTTTGTGATAATTTTTAATTGGGACATGTATGTGGAACCAGATGCACATAAAAATGGAGCTAGATCTCTTGTAGTTCAGCTATATTTCTCTTGTACCAAAATTCTTGAGTACCTCACAAATTCACAATTTGCCACAATTTTTCTACATCTCTCTAATTTTCAAATAAGTAAAATACTCGGCAAAAAATTATAAAATAAAAAAAAGGAACAAAATATTCCGAAAAATTAAGAATATATTCTTGGTCTGAATACTATTTTATTATATTCTCAATTTCTTTATTATAATGGAAGATGATACAACGTAAATTGGTAATGACCATATGCATGGTTACAGTTTATTTTTGTTGAGATTTCTTGACCAGGTTGTCCAGTAGTAGTTAAGAGTTCGAGTTTTGTGGAAGAGATATGTCTGTGCATGGTATATATAGCTAGTGGTGGACTAACCTACTTAATAGACAATATATTGGAGGATTTGGTGCGTACGGAGAAAATTAAGTCTATACAATACGACTTGTGTCTTTTTTTTTTTCACGTGATGAGAGTAACGCACATAACAAATATAAATATTGATCCGTATATGATATAAAAGTTTATAACGAATATATATTTTCCATCATTTTTTTAATTAGTGATTACCAAAAACAATATAAAATAGACAAATCCTGAAAATTGAAAAAACCAAAATACCAAAACCAAAAAGTTTGGTCACATAAGCTTAATTTTTTTCATACAAGACCCCAACAAAATAACAACTCCTTTAATTGCTTGCCATTTCTTCTCATATGCACCAAATCCTTAAATTACTTGCCATTTCTTCCCATATGCACCAAATCCTTTAGTTGCTTTCAATTTCCTCCCCATATGCACCAAATCTCTAATTAATTGCTTGCATGCCTATTCTCACATGCAACCACCAGCTATATAAACCATGCACCGGCCAACAAATCCCTCCCTCAGCAACACTTGAACTTTGACTACTAAGAAACCTAGTCAAGAAACTTGAACAAAAACCAAGTGCATCATGAGTGCTCACTACTTCCTCCTTGCACTCTTTGCTCTCCTCTTTCCTCTGCTCACCATAGCGACTGAAGAAAATGCCCCTAGTCCTAGTACTCTGCTTGGTGCTTGGACGCCCATAAAGTACCTCAGTGACCCACATGTGAAAGAGATCGCAGAGTTTGCAGTTTCGGAGTACAATAAACGAGCTCACAAGAGCTTGATCTTTATGACGGTGTTCAAGGGCGAGTCCCAAATTGAATCGGGGACTTCTTATCGACTTTTCATTACAGTCAAGGATAGTCTGCCTTACCCCGTGAGTTATGAGGCTGTTGTCTTGGAGAAGCCTTTGGCCAAGTTTAAGAAATTGATCTCCTTTGTTCAATATCACAATGAATATTAGATGATCTCATAACTTTTCTTTGGAGGATGTCAATTAATTATATGACTTTAGTTGTGTCATCTTTCATTACAATATAGAAATTGAGAATGTAATAAAAGTTGGTATCCAAATGGATAATACTTAATTTTTCTATAATCTTTGTGTTGAGTTTTTCTTTCGGTTATCTTGATCTGATTTGGAAATTCTATTGGCGCCAAATTTTCTTAACTCTCTAAAATATTTATGTTTTTTTTTTTTTTTCAATTATTTTGTTTGTTATCTAAAAACTTTACTGGTTTAGAATTTTCTATTCGATATATTTTGAAGGTTAATAATGTGGTTAAGTTGTACACCTGAAATTCTTTATCGGGAAATACTTGGATTCTCCCAAGGGTGCACCTGCGCATCCACCCTCTCCCTAAGAATTCTTGTTCGACAGTGCAGGTTTAGGATCAGAATCGTTCATTTTTTAGATTACCTATTAAAAATCATTTCTGTAAAAAATCAACTCAATCAGAGATCGTTTGGTTATGTAACTGTTATCGAATAAATAGACAATATGTATTTAAAGAGTGTTTTTTATCAAACCATCTATTTATTCGATAACAGTTATATAACCAAATGATTTCCAATTGAGTTAATTTTTCGCATAGATAATTTTTAATATGTGATCTAAAACATGAACGGTTATCATCCTGAGTTTGCACTGCCGAATGAGGGGAAGGTAGATGCGCAGGTGCACCCTTGGGGGATCCAAGTATTGCCCTTCAATACCATATCATACAATGCATTTTTATCAAATGCATGTATTGCCCTTCAATACATGCATTTGATAAAAATTTATTAGTATTATCATTATTTTTTTCAAATACACCCAATATTCTATAGCAACCCTGTAAAGTCACTAAAAGCAATGACATTTCAAACATGGCAGAATTAGATGATCTAGGTCATCTAATGTTAAACTTTTTCAATGGCAATGTAAAAAATGCCATAGAAAGTCTTTTCATGACATTTAAAACACGTCATTGAAACACTTTAACATAACATTTTTTAGGTGTCGTCGTAGGCCTAGCCTTTTCAATGACGTTTAAATCATGCCATGTAAACACAATTAGATAACAACTACTAAAAGTAATCTAAAGTTAGCTATTTTAAATGACATTGGAATAACCCCATGGAAAGATTTTGCATGACACTGATCAAATGCCATATAATTGTACCCTTTCAATGGCGTTGAAATCATGCCATGTAAATTCTTTAGATGACATATACTGAAAGTCATCTAAAGTTAACCATTTTCAATGACAATTTATTAACGCTATGGAAAAACTTTACATGACACGAATCAAATGCCATAAAAAGTGTGGAAGGATGACAATTTTTCAATGTCATGAAAACTGTTTAAGATGGCGTTTTCTGGGTGCCGTAGTAGGGCCACCCTTTCCATGGTACCGATATCTAGGACATGGCTTGACCCTTGAAAAACGCCATGAAAACCCTTCTATGATGTTTTTCAAACGTCATGGAAAGGGTTTTTTGTTGTAGTGTAAGTGCAAGTCATCTTAATATGCATCAAGGTAATACTTCTAATTCTTTGCTATATATATAGCCGTTCAGGTGCGGACATGCGAACGTGTTACTGAGCGCTCGGCACTGTTTCCTTTGTCTGTTTTTTAGGGTATAGGCTGACAAGTTCACCCTATACCTTACTAGGGTATGAAATGATCTTTGTGGAAAAGGTTTAACTCTGGGATTTTGGCTCCCAAAATCCCAGAGTTAAGTCCAAAATTTTAGAGTTAAACCCTAACATAAACGCCAATAAACCAGATCCGTGCATTCGGTGCAGAAAAATTATATACTATCGAACGCTCGGCAGTGGTTACTCAGCGCCCAGCACACGTTCGTACCTAAATGGAACTATATATATACTTGGTTTTGTTTGTTTCAATTCTTCTTATATATGAATCTGTATATGTGATTCCACAGTGTACACATACCTAAAAAGTGTTATGAATTCATTTATTCTTTTACTCATACACCATTAGATTATAATGCATTATTAAAAACAAAAAGTAGAGAATCTAAAAATTCCTAAAAAAATAGCACCAATAAACAAATTAAAATGCTTACTAAGTTACTAGCTAAAAGTGAAAAGGTTTCTATTATAATTTTTCTTGTTGGGGTAGAGATCAAGCTAATCTTACCAACTATTTATGATATGCAAGAACTTTTTAGAATAATTAGAGAAGCACAAAGACTATTTGAGGAAATTTGAGAAAACTTTGATTTGGTATATGGACTAAATTCACACCTTTAATACCAACTAAAGCTAGTGGACTAATTGTGGTCTTTGGATATTTGAAAATTAAGTAGATTCTTCTAGAAATTAAGTTCATATATAAAATATATATATATATATATTAATCCAAGAGCAGCTGGCAGTGAGTTGGTTGTGATTGTGATTCTTGTGATGAATAGAAGGAAAACATTTATTCTCAGAATTAGCAGGCAGGCAGCTGTAAAAGATAGAGTGAATGAGTTGGTTAGGGCTTGCTAGTTGCTATCACACTTTGAAAGTAGCTTGAAAAATAAGCTGTTGGTTTCTTTCCAAATTATTAACTTGTAGCAGTCAGCAATCTTGCAACTTTTGACTTAAGCTAATTACTTTTGCCACGTTAAGTTTGGCATGCATATATGGTTGGCTCAACACCACAAGACATTAAATACTTTTTGATTATCCTATCGCTGTCTTGAATCTTGATCATAGTGGATGACAATGAACAATTTAATAATATATATGGATGTGTTATACAAGTAGGGAATGATGGCCATGTCAACTTTTAGTCTTTTATGAGTATTGAGACAATTCAATCGATAAGTCCTAATCACTCCATTTCTGCTTTCATGTTGTTCGGTACGTAAAATATGAACACTAAGACAAGACATCTTTGTAACCGACCAATTAATTACATGAGTAATCTTTGGCCGACCTAACAATCTTTCATTAATAAGAAAAATACCCATTTTCCCAAAAACCAAAGTAGACTCTAGAATGAGGTTGATATGTGAATTGAGATGTGAATCGAAATCTCAAATCATATCTTGAAAGAATTTCCCATTTTATAATTTTGATGGTTGGTGTGGAGAGTAACTGAACGTGTTGATGAATTGGTGCCAATAGTCTCATTAAAAAAAAAAAAAATGGTGCCAATAGAACCAGTTACCAGTATACAACGAAAAACTAAACAAACTTGCAATGTGAGGCAGTCTTCTAGCATGCAAGTGCATGACAAGGGTATGAAAAGGATAAGAAAGAGCATTAACAAGTCAACAACCTCATTTAGCATAAATGCATAATTGAAATTAAAAAATAGCTCCATCCCATCACAAAACTGTGACCATCCTGTCACTCTTTTATCATACTACGAAGTACAAAATTACAAAGAAAACAAAATTCTTGTAAAGTCAAATCCACTCAAAACATTGTGACTAATGCATATCTCAACTCTCAAGACCAAAATTGCCTTAACAAAAACAATATAATATAAAATAAGAAAATTATGAGAACTCAGGTTACATGATTCCAAATGCTGCAATCCCCTGCGGAACCAGAAGTGAAAGAACTAAGTGTTCTTTCCTCAACAGCATGTACAATGCATGGTGCAGAGTAACACAAAGCCTACACATACCTCCCTGCAAGAAGAAAAGGTTTATTGATTAATGGGAGAAACATCAAAAGGTTTGTGCAGATGACAAATCTATTTCTTCTTAGTACCTCAAAGTTATGATGTGAAAATCAATACCCAGAACAGGAGATCAATATCATTGTTATGGTGTCTCCACAATTTCTAATGGAGATAAATACCTACTAGCCTACTAGAATGTTGTTCTCACAATAAACCCAAAACATGGAGGGTAAGTTGATGTATGTGATAGAGACATAAAAGAAAATAAGCCCCTGAGGCTAGCCCAGCATGACGAAAAGGGTTAGGACTTTGGACTAGAATGGGTTATGAATTTCATCTCATTCAATGAACCAAAAGAAAGGACATAAAAGGAGAATGCAGTTGGTCCCAGAAACATGAAGAAATATGCAAAATAATATGCTTTCCTACAGCTAGTGGGTATGCAACAGAGAACAAGGAAAGTCACTTTTTTTTTTTCCTGAAGGGTTAGCCAAAAAAAAGACAACCTGAATTGGAAGTGATGCAATGTGTCTGGGGTACCTCAAATATTTTAGCGCCTTTGGGTTTTTCCAATTGAGCGTTTTCCAGAGAACAAGTGCTTTGGTTTTAAAGTGGGAATCACCCTATCTGCCTCTCCACAGCGAGCATCCTTGTTTCTCTTCTTAACAGATTTCTTGGCCTTTCTTAGTGCCTGGGACTTTTGAGAAGAGTCCTTGAAGCCCTCACCAGGGACAACTTCACTTGGAGGTCTTGATCTTGACCTAGAACGTGATCTAGACACCATACGCAGCTTCTTGTTGGGTGTATCCACATCCATATCCATAACATCACCCCTATCAAGTGATCTCTCTCTCTTCCGGCCCCTCCTAGACACAGATCTGCTGCGGGCTCGATTAATTGCCATAGTAGGATCAATCCCCAATGCTGATAGCTGTCTCCCCAATCTCTTTGATGTGAACTCCCTGTCCTTGTCAAATTTCCTTGGTACAGTTGGTCGACTTTCTGCCGTACTTTTCTTGATTCTATGTTGTTGAATGAGCAAGCTTTTCTTTTTCCTTATCTTGGCCAATGTCGTTTGCTCTTCTGGAGTCAATCCCACTCCATCCATCTCAAAATCATCATCACCCTCCTCTGCCTGTCGAAGTCCTTCTTCTCGTTCCAACTCCTCAAGCCTATGCAAAATATCAGGATCAACAAAGTCATATACATTGTGCCCATCAAGAATTTCTGGCATGACATCCTCTTTCCATTCATCATCAGCTAAGATATAATTCTTCTTCAAACTAGCAGAGTATACACCTGCACCACCATTCTCGTTCTCCAAATCCTTTTCTGTATTTCTCTTTTCCTTCTCCGCTGCTTGCTTGGCCTTAGCTTCTAAAACTGCTTGAGGTATACATGGAGGCCTTTCCTTCTGGTCACGTGGCTTTGGCATTGCAACATGAAAACGATTTAAGCAGTCATTTATCTTTTTGGATTTCATCTTCAATTCGACTCTCTGATTCAATAAGCTCTCACAAGCTGCATTCTTTACAGCAATCACCCCGTCCTCAGTCAAAGTGCTCATGGTCAAGAGTACCCCCTCATCATTCGTAGCCTCACCTCCTTGACCAATCACTGTCTTCATAGCTTCAGCTTTCATCTCTGTAACCAACTTCTTGTCTTCCTCGGATATACCCTCCAATGGCTGCAAATCAGTCTTGTTACAGACTACAATCAATGGTTTGTTCATGAATAGAGACTTAATGCTGTGGAAAAGAGCTGCCTGTTGGGAAATGCTGTACCCACAAGACCCCGAGATGTCCAAGAAGAACAACACAGCAGCTCTCAAATGCGCCAAAGCTGTGATGCTGCACATCTCAATAATGTTACGGTCTTCAAATGGTCGGTCTAAAATCCCTGGTGTATCAATTACTTGGTACCTCAAGTATTTATAATCTGTATGTCCCACAAAGAGTGACTTTGTGGTGAAAGCATAGGGCTGGACATCCACATCAGCCCTAGTGATCTTGTTAATGAATGAGCTCTTTCCAACATTTGGATAGCCACAAATCAATATTGTACGGGTATTAGGGTCAATTGAAGGTAGCCTTGCCATGTGTTGCCTAATTTGTTCTAGGTAAGCTAAACTAGGGCCAATCCTCTTTATAACAGTGCACATGCGGCCAAGAGCAGCAACCTTGAGACACTTGCAGCGGTAAAGTGAATCTCCATACTTCAACAATTTCACATAATCTTTAGAAATCTTTCCAATAAGGTTCCTTGCAGTATTGACTTGACCAAGGGCAAGCTTGTAGTGGTCTTTGTTGTAGAGAACATGAAGAAGGTCACCATAGAACGGGTGGATGTCATCCAGCCTAGGAAACTTCATCAATGATTGTAGAGAGCTTCTCATGAAAATTCTGTTGGGTATATTTCACTTTGCGCATATAGAATTGACGGAGGCGGGAAATGGCATAACCCTTGTGGACTACAGTTGGGGTCTGCCGTTGGGTGCGAGATAGGATAATGTCAATGAAGTCCTTCCCACTTGGCACCACAGTCATCTTCTTGAAGTTATATTGCACCATGTTTACTTATTAGTCTGTTTACACAAAATATATTCAAGTTAACACCTAGTAGTTTTTGGACTGAAACAACAAGGTACGTTAATGTACACTGAAAGTACCAAACATGAGTAACCAAACCAATTCAAGCATAATTCAAACTTGAGCTTCACAACATTGTTTGATAGCACTAAAACATCTAACTTTTTATTCACAATAATTAAGAAAAAAATTGATAATAACTGCACCAACACCTTAACATCAGCCAACAGAGAAAATGCACAAATGCATACTACGAGATGTATCAGATGTGCTCATCTAGATCTAGACTATTAATTCCTTTTTTGTTTAAAAATATATAAACAAATTTACCAATAAATTGATAAATAAAACAATGAAGATAAAGGAGGTGGCATACAATATGACCATAACATGGATTCTATAAGCAGCAACAACTGAACACATGTAATGAAGTCTATTCTACTGAAAATAATGAATAATTAATTTCATCACTAAAATCTTAAATCTCACGATGATAGGGAAATTCATGCAAAAACCCCACAAAATCAAGTTGAATTCTTTAACTCCACGACTAAAAGTTCAAATCAAAATGAAACAAGTGCCAAAGCACTCAAAGGTAGTCCATACCTCTTAATAATCGAAATTGACAGAAATTCAACAAACAAGCAAACCAGCCCCCAGTTTATTATAATCAGCGATTCCCCTACCCCGCCCCATCAGAGAAATGGGTTCCCAACCCCGCCCCACATCATCCCATTTAACTAAACATAGATTAGTTTCTTTTTTCTCTGACAAATTTCACAACAGAGAATACTAAACATCATAAAATGCAGACTGGGATTAATTATATAATAAAACGGAGGGAAAAATAATAATTACTTGTTGAACTGCTTAAAAAAAAGGCTTGCCAATGAAAATTGAGAGTTTTGTTAGTCACTGAATCATATAGACACCTGAGGTTAACTACGCATTCAGATATGTGATGCTATGGTATAACAATGTGTGTTTAATTTTGACTAAAACAACAAGAAATCTGAGCTAGTAATGTGTGTTTAACTTGAAAAATTAATATACTAATAACATGAAAATTTACAACGAGGAAGCACACAACACAGAGCAGACAAACCCATCAAAAAGAGGCTGCAAACAAACTGAAAACTCAAAATGCAACACAGAAGTCAGAACCCCAAGTCTTAACTTCGCTGGAACCTTCGATCAAGAGGGGCACGGCAGCCCATCTCTCGAAAGCGCCATGACCAAACTGGACGAAGGCTTGGGTGGTGATAATCAGATAAACATTAACAAAATACGTTAACAGAGCTTGAAGAGAGAGAGAGTTACAACCTTGGAGAGCGGAGAAGACTTGAGAGATTGAGAGCTGTGAGCCTGTGAGGAGTGCAGAGTGAAACAGCGTAAAAGAGAGAAGACGATGCTCAGGGCTGAGTAGGCTAACATAAGGTTTTGCGGATTTCTAATTACACCCTTGATTTGTTTACCCTTGCTCACTACACTCATCGCATTTTAGATTTTTTATTATTTGCTCATTCTACCCATCCAATATTTCAGGAATGCCCTTCATCACTCTACCCCACACTAATCCCCACACAATACTTGATTATCAACAAGCCTCAGGGTTTCGACCAAAAAAAAAAAAAAAACAAGCCTCAGGGTCGGCTTTGATAGGTTGGGGCAGCCCAACTCGACTCAGTTACATTTTGAATTGTGATGACTTGAAAGTAAAATGTCAATAATGATAAATGAATTTCTATTTTAATATCAACTAATTATTAAATTATAATAATTTATGTAATAAGTAAATTTTATCTGACACAATATAATTCACTAATATGATCTAAAAATGGGATGTTCTACATAGCATTAATTAATAGAGCCATATCTCTTTGACAATCTCAAAATTTCATGACATGCTTCCATGTTCTATATTAGACAACTTCGCTTTCATATCATGTTAAGGTTGGGCGTTTAGGTGGATTGGGTCGGATTGGTGCCAAAATCACCGGTCGAACCGAGGTGGTAGTTTTCTGATATTTCAAATCGTAACCGTCAAGTTCTTTGGTCGGTTTGTTAGTGTGGGTCTTGGTTGGGTAACGGATCAGAACGGTTGGATATTGATTTGGCGAGATCATGGTGCTGAGATGTGACGCATTGACGGCGACGCCTCATGATGGGTGATATGCAAAGAAGAAAAAGAAAACTGAATATGAGAGGAAGAAGAAGAAGACAGAAAAGGAGTTGTGGTTACAGATCAGGAGATCTAGAGAGAAGGTGTTGCAGCATGAAGAAGGTAGTGAGATTAGGTTTGAAACAAAAATAAAAAAATTATTAATCTAAATAATATATATATTATTATTAAAAGTATACGGACGGGTTGGTTTGTATCCGGTTGGTACAAACTGAAAATCAAAACCGGGCCAATAAAAATCGGATTGGGCCAAGTTTTGCAAGCGGGTGAGGTTGTGATGATGTGAACTCGAACTGACCCGACCAGTCGGAATAGGCGGGTTAATCGGCTTGGTTGGGTCATGTTGCTGAGAGGTTTTGCTCTCTTGATGATGTTAGTGACTTATTGGGGTTGCTAGGAAGCCTGTTCCACCTTGACGCTCTACTTCTTTTTTTGCCTCTGGTTCCCCAATGTACGGTATGTACCTACCAACTATAATAGGGCTAGAGCTAGAGTACTGCCCTTAAAGGTTTTTTTTTTTTTTTTTTTAATTTCAATAAAATAGAGAAAAATATGACTAAAATAATGGCTAATTAATTACTGCCCTTCAAGTTTAAAAATGCATTTTTTGACTGAATTGAAAAAATAGTGAGAGTATCAAAAGTGGATTGTCGTGTAGGCAAGATTGAGACCGACCAATCAACTCAAAATGTATCAAACGATGCTCAACAAGCCAAAATGACACGTATAACAAATAAATATTACATTCTTAATAGTTAATCTTTGAATTTCGATAAATTCATTTTTTCATACTAACTTATATATTTGTAATGTAAATCTATTTGTATGTGTAATAATGTAATATGGTGTCTGAAAATTCATGGCAGCCATAGTCTTCAAAATAAACTCAACAATTAATATTATTAGTCTCCATGTTGGATCTCAATACCCTCTTGTTTTACAAACAAAAGTAAAATCCTAATTAATCACATTTATGTGACATGATCACAGCGGTCAACTCAAAATCTATATGTACAAGTGAGAAGTAGTGATGGAGGTGCTACCAGAAACATCTCAAAAGGTTGATGAGAAAATGGAAGAAGTAATTTTGTCGAACATGATCATATTCACTTTGAACAAGTCGCTGTAATCGGTGTGTGTTGAGATTTCGAGGCAGGAGATCACTGTAGTAGAGCAAGGTTGCGGTTGTGGCTGCTGGTCGATCCACCCCTGCCCTCACAACCCTCACCACTGACCCAAGCATCAATGGCTTTATGGACTGCATGCACCTCAAATTAATTAACAACCTATTAATTTTAAAATCTAGATGCAATTACATAAACCAACTTAGTGATCAAAATTAATTAATGTCACAATATACATGAGGCAGCTTCTAATGTCAAATTTTGTAAATTTGCTGATCAAATCCAAGTCTTTTTAGTTTAGCTCAAAGGGGTTTGGATTGTGAAACTAAAGTCAATTAAGAAATAAGATTCAAGATTGAAACCGAAACCCCTTTTGACCAACAACCAATGGGGATTCGGTTTTCATAACCCAAAACTATTAACAGAAAATTAGATAGAAACTAGAAACTAAGGAATTAATTAATCCAGCTTGAAGTAAATGATCATATATCTATGGTGTCCCTCTAGATTGGTTTTAGTTTTATTTTAAATTTAGTGGGTGACTGAAACATATATACATCAGTGGCATTTATTTATACAAATCAAGCATAATCCTACAGTTCCCTTGTATGTAAAACCCCATTGACATGCAGAACACATTCAAAGTTTCAAACGCACAAAAATTACCAAGTAAGTTTTAACAGAAAATTTATGACGTTAAAGCCTAAATGTGAATAATCGGAGCAGAATGCATGTGAATAATTGATATGTGTGTGTGAGAGAGAGAGAGAGAGAGAGAGAGAGAGAGAGAGAGAGAGAGAGAGCATACCATGGTGGTGATGAGAGAAGAAAATGGGTTGACGGAAGAGGAATCATGTTGGAGATGAGAGCTGAATCTTGACATTGAAAAGAAAGAGCTAGCTATAGAGTCAATAATGTGTGTGTGTGTGTGTGAGAGAGAGAGAGAGAGAGAGAGAGAGAGAGAGAGAGAGAGAGAGAGATGTAGAGAGATGTGATTTGGATTGTACAATACTTTCAAATGAATGTATAGATGCCACTCTTCAGCTGATGTTCAGACCAACCCTTCAAAATTTCAAATGTGTCGAAAGCTGGATGCAAAATGTTGAAACTGCTAAAAAAAATAGTGACTGAAAAACCCAAGACCCAAAAAAAGAGAGAAAAGTTCTGAATGAAATCAGTGTAAGTTATTGGCCTCGTTAATGCCTTACATTGGGCCTATCGACACCCCCCACTAATGTATAATCACAATTGTTTTTTTCTTTTGAGATTTGGGGGTGTGATTATGTAATGACTAAAATAGGGAGTGCAAATAGAATTTACCCTTTTGCAAGTTAACATTTTCTAAAATAGGGAGTGCAAGTAATAATACATTAGTATTAATTAGGATTCCTGAATATCCTGTTTAATTAACACCCCCGGAAAGCTGATAGAGCGGGTCCAAAGTGGCAGCTTCGAAGAGAAGAAAAACAAGCCATACACAATCCCTTAGTAAACAAATCGGCACGTTGATCTTCAATACATAAATAGCGAACATTATTCTCTCCACAAACAACCTTCTCACGAAGATAATGAAAATCAACCTCCACATGACAAGAGTGAAATACCGGATTAGAAGTAAGAGAAATAGCACTGTCACACCAAAGCTTAGCTGCTTAGGACATGATAGATGGAGCCGTAACTCTTTAAAAATTAATTAGGATTTAACAGAACTGTTGTGTGTTTCCATTAAACAGTATGAAATAGACATGTCATAAACTAATAATATTTGCCAGCTTCTTGGAATATAATTAATTGTTGACATTTGACTTTACCCCTTAGCCTAAAAATTGATATAGAACTAAATCAGTGTGACTCCATGCAGGTATATGCCCTACAAAGTCAATTTATGAGGCTGGAGTTCACAAGTATCTTTGACTTTCATGTTTAATTTATAACCTGAAGGGATTGGAATTCATTCAACTGCAAAACTAAGCATCTGGGTTGGGTTTGCATTAGCTAATGAAACCAGGACTTTTAGGTTCACAAACTCAATATCATCACCACTTGTTCTTTAACACATAACATGAAATTACTTATATCTGTCTATTGATGGCTACCATAGAAAGGAACCTCATACTTCTTTGTATTTCATGCTGCATACTCTTCATAGGGCCCTCTGACTCTCAATCAGATACATTAGCACAAGGCCAAGAGCTCAAGGATGGGAAGCAGCTGTTTTCAGCTTCTGGGATTTTCAGGTTAGGATTCTTCAAGCCTGGCAGTGCAAATAACTCTTACTTAGGAATATGGTATAATAGAAATAATGAAAAGGCAGTTTGGATTGCAAACAGAAACAATCCGATTCTTGACAATTCTGGAGTTCTTACAATTGATCAGTATGGTAACTTGAAAGTTTCACACAACATGGGAGATTCTATTGTACTGTATTCAGTTCAAGAAGCAGTCAATACTAGTGCTGTTCTACTTGACAATGGAAATTTTGTGCTCAGTGAACTGAACCCTGATGGGTCTATTAAGCAGGAATTGTGGCAAAGCTTTGATTATCCTACAGACACACTTTTGCCAAAAATGAAACTGGGATTTGACAGAAAAACTGGCCTCAATTGGACTCTAACATCATGGAGAACTGAAAATTTGCCTAGCATAGGGTCCTTTAGTCTTGGCTTGGACCCTGCTGGTATAAAACAAATGGTCATCTGGTGGAGAGGCAATGTCTACTGGAATAGTGGGTCTTGGCACACTGGGTGCTTCAACTTGATGTATGAGTTTTGCAACTATTACAAGTACAACTTTAGCTACATATCCAATGAGAATGGAACATACTTCAGTTATTCAGTTGATAAAGGTACCACTATTTTCCCGAGGCTCACACTAAGTGCAGGGGGTGAACTCAGGGGTTTTGGGATGGACTCCATGTTTACAGCATTTTCATGCAGTACTTCCACCAACTCTTCATTGAAAGATGGGTGTGTTGAGCAAAAGCTACCTGAGTGCAGGAGCTCTCGTGACAAATTCGTGTCGAAAATGGGTGTCATGTCTCAGGGTGGAATTAAGTTTCCTGAAGATGAGAATCTGACTCTCATTGATTGTTGGGCTGCTTGCTTCAAAAATTGTTCTTGTATTGCTTATGCTTCTGCAAATGATGATGGCACTGGCTGCCAGATTTGGAGCAAAGGCACAAGTTTCACACAGAACAATTTGGGTACTCTGAGAGAGATACACATCCTTGAATCTAAAGGTAAATACGCTTCAGTTTATGAGTTGAAGATAATTACATTACACACAACACATGTCTCATATATATTGCAAAGAGGAACAAACAGTAAAAGCATGAGTAATAGACTAGTTCATGTCATTGAGAATGGACTGTCCATGATTGATATAACTTTGCGTACTCCTAATTTTGTTCAATGCCAAGCATCAGGGGTTATTTAATATAGGTGAGTAGATCTTGATTTCTTTGCAAAACATGCTTCTTGGATAATAAAAATGGAACAAGAAGGAATGAAATACCAAAGCCAGTTTGACATAATAAAAATGAAATCTATTTGTCAATGCAGTAAGGATGTGGTGGATATGGCTAACCATTTTGGTAGGAGGAACTGCTCTTTAATTTCCCTCTACTTGGCTCCTGCTGCTATGTACTGTGGAAAAATTCCAAAGCAAAAGGTACTCGCTTGCAAAGAATGAAACATAACATGCTATTACAAGAACTTGGTGAAGGGAGAAAACACCAAAAAGATGGTAAGACGAGCAACAATGAGCTTCAGATATTTAGCTTTGACACCATTGCTACCGCTACAAACAGTTTCTCAACAGCAAATAAGCTAGGACAGGGCGGTTTTGGACCAGTTTATAAGGTATACAAGTGATCATAAAAATGTCATGTTTGGTTTGTTAGCTTGATATATTGTTGCTTCATTCCCAAATATTTTAAGCTTTTGGGTCTAGTGTAGGGTGAGGTGCACCTGTATGATTTTCTACATTTGTATCTGTCTACTGCTTAAGTTTTTAGAGTCTAATGGTTGTCTAACATGATTAATGAGTAATGCAATCATAATTTCAGGGAAGATTACTTAATGGGAAAGAAGTAGCAATAAAGAGACTTTCAAGAAGTTCAGGTCAAGGGCTGGTGGAATTCAAGAATGAAGCTATACTTGTTGCCAAACTCCAACACACCAATCTGGTGAAGCTTTTAGGATTCTGCATTCAAGGAGAAGAAAAAATATTGATCTATGAGTACATGCCCAACAAAAGCTTAGATTCCTTCCTCTTTGGTAGACCCTCCTCCAAGTTACAAGCAAATTTGCACATACATTTATGCTATTTATAATTCTGGCACTAATCAGTTACTTGTTATAACATTTTACTCTGAGGCAGATGCTCAGGAAGCGAATGTATTGGACTGGAAGAAACGCTTCAACATCATTGAGGGGATTGCTCAAGGACTAATTTATCTTCATAAATATTCAAGATTAAGAGTGATTCACAGGGACTTAAAAGCCAGCAACATTTTACTTGACAAGGATCTGAACCCAAAAGTATCTGATTTTGGCATGGCTAGAATATTTGGGTTGAATGAGTCTGAAGAAAACACAAATCGAGTTGTAGGGACATAGTAAGTATTACACAAATCCACAAAGTTTTACCTGTCTGCTCTGTGAAATCTCTACATTTTTCTCAAATGCTTAATTTACATTTTAATATTATTGCAGTGGTTATATGTCTCCTGAGTATGCCATGAAAGGCATTGTGTCTATAAAAACTGATGTGTTCAGCTTTGGAGTCCTACTGCTCGAGATTGTGAGTGGGAAGAAAAACAATAGTAACTTCCACTCCAATTACCAGCTCAACCTCATTGGATATGTAAGCTCTCTTAATTAAATATGGGTTATATCCACATAGTAGTATTGTGTTGCCAGGTATGTGACATGTTATGATGTCAAACTACCAATCTGAACCATATATTCAATCAAGATTTCATTTAATTAATGGTCATGAATCTCCAAATTAGAATTCTACAAACATAACATGTCAGACTGTCTCAATCCTATTTGTATGTATAACAATCAGACCTTCTTGGTTAAAATTGTGTATGCTGCATGAACTTGTTTCAGGCATGGCAGCTCTGGAATGAAGATAGAGGATCTGAGCTAGTAGACCCCACATTGGGTGAATCATACCCCATTGCTGAAGTACTAAGATGCATTCATGTGGGTCTCTTGTGTGTACAAGACCATGCAGCAGACAGACCAACAATGCCAGATGTTATTGCCATGCTTTCAAATGAAAGCATTCTATTACCCCCACCAAAACAACCAGCTTTTTTCATAAATGTAGTTAAGGAAGGGTTAGAGGTATCTGAAAATAAGTCTGAAATCTGTTCCACAAATGATGTAACAATATCAGTGATGGAAGCAAGGTAAAATACAGTGAGACACGTGTACGAATTCATGTATAATTCAACAATTCATTTATTTGATGGTCGGATGTAAGAAATGATTAAATGTGTAAAACTGTACTTGACCCCAAAAAAAAAAAAAGTGTAAAAGTGTAAATGAATAGTAAATGATGATGTCCGAATTAGATTTAGAGGTTTTTACACTTCAATTTTATACATCTGCACTTATATTCTCATTTTTATACTTTATTGATTGATTAAATAGGTGAAAATATCCACACTTTATTCTCCTCTTATGTTTTAATGTGAAAACCGTCACTCAATTTATCTGATGTGCTTGTGGTAAATTTAAATGTTACATTCACAAAAACAAATCAAAATTATGGATCTCAACTAAGAAGATAATATTTCGTTTAGTTCACATCAAAATCCACTTTAATCAATAATTTTCCCTAATTTCACAAAGGTAAGAGAATCAATATGACAGAAATATAAAATTGCATTCTAAATTTGTTCACATTTAGATAGATTTTACCACCAATGTGACAAAAATCTAGCCTACATTACAAGTTACATTCCTAAGGTTTGTGATGATTTACAATTTGCACCATATTCTTTTAATTTTTTCAATTTAGTACTCAAAATTTTAATTTTATACAATTTGGCACTATCATTTATTTGACTATTAATCAGACCTTAAATGCTCACATGTCATGTGTGGGGCCCGCATTTTAGCAAACTACATATTGTATATAAGTAGAGAGTTGCTATTTGCACACCTTTTTTTTTTTTTTTTTTTTTTTTTTTTTTTTTTTTTTTGCACACCCCAATCACTTAATTAGTAAATTTATCCTAAAACCCCAATGTAAAAAGACCCTAAAGGACAACTCATTTCACACGCATCTCTCTTCTCTTTTCTGTCCTCCTCCATCTCCAATTTTCTCTCCAGCGACGACAACCCCGGCCTTCCCAACCCAGTCGCGCGCCTAGCCCAGTCTAGCCCCATGCTGACCCTCCCAGTCTAGCCCTGCGCCGACCCTCCATTCCTCTCTCTGGCTTTTCTCTCCGACGACAACAATCTCGGCCCTCTCAGACCAGCCCTGCCGTACGCCTAACCCAGCCCCGCGCCGACCCTCCAAGCCCAGCCCTGGCTTTTCTCTCCGGCGACGACAACCTCGACCTTCCCAACCTAACCCTGCCGCGCACCTAACCCAGCCCCACCCCGCACCCTGCCCAGCCCAGCCACGTGCCGACCCTCACTTTCTCTCTCCAGTGCCGAACGGCCTATGACAGGGACTGTGGCGGCATCAACGTTATGGTTGGGTGTCGGAGCTCGTTTGTGTTTGCGGCTGGTCTTGGCGGGTGGCTGGGTTGATAAGCTAGAGAGAGAAAGGGAGGGAGGAGAGAGAAGGAAAGAGAGAGATGTGGTGGTGGTGGTAGTGCTGCGCGCGGTGGTACGGGGTGGCTGGGGTGGGAGGTGGGGTCGAGGGTGGGGTGTGTTTGCTGGGATGTTGGGTGGCTGGGATGTGTTTGATGGATTGAGGGGGTGTGCAATGAGGAATTTGGTGAGATGATTAATTTTGGGTATTTTAGTAATGAGAGGGGTGTGTTAAAGAGAAACTTTTAATTTTAAAAGAGTGAAAGAGGTGTGTAAAAGAAAAGGGTGTGTAAAAAAAAAAAGTGTGCAAATAGCAGCACTCTATAAGTATTGTACACATGACTTACATACCAAAAGTATAAGTTTCAAATTACTTGGTTTTGAGATCTATCGATTTAGGTTGCAACTCACTAGCAACTTGCCTATACTTCACATAGGGCTCACCAAATAGCCCAAGGCCCGAAGCCCGCCCGGCCCATTGGGCCCGAAGCCCGATTTGGCCCGACATTTGGGCCGGCCCGGCCCGGCCCGAAAATTTCTTGGGTTGGGCTTGGGCCATCCCTTTGAAGCCCACGGCCCGCCCAAAGCCCGGCCCGAAGCCCAAAGTCCAAAGCCCGTTTAATATCTTCAATAAAAAAAAATATAGGATTTTGGCTATGTTATGAATTGAACTTGAGACCTCATAAAACAAATTTCAACTCTCAACCAACTGAACTGACTAGTTTATTTGTCTAATTTTTGAATCATAACATATTTAATAGGTTTTTCGTTTGTTTACTCTAATAAATTATTAATATGCTTATTAAGTTATTATATAATTCTATAATATTAGTAAATAGTAATAGTGTAAAGTGTAAACTATACTATGTAATACCATAAATAATAAACTTTGAAAATTATATACAACATTACAAATTTACAACTATAATAAAACATAAATGTATATGTATATATACAACTTTTATAATACAACTATAATTAAAGTTATTAAACCATGATTGTTCATTAATTTAATAATTTGAACCGTTCATTTTATATGTTGATAGTCAAAGATTATCCTTACAAAAAATCGGCCAAATCGGAATTCATTTACCCATTCGATTATCATTAAAAAAACCATGATCATTCATTAATTCGACCATCGTTACGTCACTTTTACATATAAATACAGTTGAAGAGTTGAAGAGTATAATTCTAATAACTTTCTCGTTGAAACCTTATTGTTTTCATAATTGTGAAAACCACAACGTGATTTCAAAAATCTTAGCCGTTCATTTTTTATGTTAATAGTCAAAGATCATCCTTACAAAAAATTGGCTATATCGGAATTCATCTACCCATTCGATTATCATTAGAAAAACCACAATCGTTCATTAATTCGACCACCGTTATGTCACTTTTACATCTCCGATTAAGCTAATTTTTTGCAAGAATTCTCTTTGAGTGGGGAACTAAAACTTGAACGATTCGGATCGTTGAAAACACGATCGATATGTGAACTTCTACATATAAATACACTTGAAGAGTATAATTCTAATAACTTTCCCGTTGAAACCTTGTTGTTTCCATAATTATGAAGACCACAACGTGATTTCAACAATTTGACCCGTTCATTTTCTATGTTCATAGTCAAAGATCATCCGTACAAAAAATCGGCTAAATCGACATTCATCTACCCATTCGATCATCATTAGAAAAACCACGATCGTTCATTAATTCGACCACCATTATGTCACTTTTACATCTCCGATTAAGCTAATTTTTTGCACGAATTATCTTTGAGTGAGGAACTAAAATTTGAACGGTTCGGATCGTTGACAACACAATTGCATCGTTTGTTTATAAAAATATGTAATAAAATATATAATAAAACATATGTACATTTATGTTTTATTATAGTTGTAATGTTGTATATAATTTTAAAAGTTTATTATTTATGGTATTACACTATTACTAACATAATAGTATTATAGAATAACTTAATAAGCATATTAATAATTTATTGAAGTAAACAAACGAAAAAGCTATTAAATATGTTATGATTCACAAACTTAACAAATAAACTGGTCAGCTCAGTTGGTTGAGAATTGAAGTTTGTTATGTGAGGTCTCATGTTCAAATCACAACATAGCCAAAATCCTATATTTTTTTTTAACATATATATGTGTCTAAACAGGCTTTGGGCCTATTTGGGCCTAGCCCGGCCCGGCCCTCCAAGCCCGTAAGCCAAAGCCCGATGGGCGGGCCTTGGGCTTGTGTATTAAAGCCCAAGCCCGGCCCGGCCCGGCCCGAAAGCCCTATTGGGCTTCTATCATTCAAGCCCGAGCTCGGCCCGAACCCGAAAAATTTGGGCCGGGCTAGCCCGGCCCGGCCCATTGCCGACCCCTAACTTCACAGAGTCACAGGGCTAGAAGAGATGTTGGCAGCCTTATAGGTTGGCCAATATGTGGCCCCGCACATGATGCGTTAGCATTTAATATCTGACTAGACAGTCAAACAAATTGCAATGCAAAATTATATCACAATTAAAACCTTAAGTACTAAAATGAAAAAATGAAAAAAATAAAGTGCAAGTTGTGAATTATCACAAACCTAAAAAATGTAAGTTATAATTAGTCCTTGAAAATATTAACAAAACCATACTTGTAAATTTGTGAAAATTAAATATACATATATATATATTTTGTTCAAATGTGAAAATTTAAATTAGAATTAGGGGTGAGTCGGTGTCGGTAACCGAACCAAAACACCAATACCAACCTTTGAACCGCCACACGCTGGAATGGCCATATTCAATGCCGCCACCGCCACCGACAATGTTCGATTCCAACAGCTTTCGAATTGGTCAGGTTTAGTCGGTAGCATTCAGTATCGAAGAGAAAGAAAAAGAGAGGTAGGGGATGGTAGTGGGCTGGTGGTTATAGGATGGTTCTGTTGAGCTCGCAGGCCGAAGCTCATATGTCAAAACTCACAGGCTGGAGCTCGCATGCCGGAACTTGAAAGTTGGAACTCGCAGGCCGAAGCTCGCAGAAACCATAGAAGAAGAAGAAGAAGAGAATGAGAAGGAAGAAGAAGATTCGATATCACAGTCGGTATCGAAAAACCGATGGTCTGAGATATCACAAATCGTTTCCGTCGCCGAGTTCGCTTGTATCGGTCAGTAATCCTACCGATGTCGAAAGTTCATAAAATCCAACCGAACCGTCGGTATCGGAGTCAGCACAGGATCGGTTTTTTTCGGTTATTTGGAGAAAAAAACACGGTCCTAATTAGAATAACTAAAATGAAACGTGCCTAAAATACAAGGACTTATTTAGCCTTGGCAAATTTAATTTATACAATAGGGCATAATTAGAAATTTAGAAGCCCAAAAGGATTGGCTTATGCAAGTGAGGAGCACGTGCAGGTATCCAATCTCTTCTATATATAAAGCTGTGGCTTGGAATCCAGTCATAACAAGGCTGCGTATTATTGCAACAGGTTGGGTCTCATCTCTCTTTCCTCTTTGTGGCTCTCGGTTTCTGACCAAACCTTTTGACCTAGATCGCAGCCATGTCGTCCAAGCAAGGTACGTTCTTTACGATTAAAATCCTCGGTGTTTCTGATTCAATTTTCAATTATTGCAATTATTTCCTGAATCTTATCAGTCAGAAAATCAAGGAAAAAAAACCCTAATAAATTTGTTGGATTTGGTGGGATGTTGAAATCAGAAATATGAATTTTCTTTTTCGCTTTTTGGTTTTAGGTGGAAAAGCTAAGCCTTTGAAGCAACCCAAGGCCGAGAAGAAAGAGTACGACGAGGTATTATTCGTTACTGTTTTTTATTGAACTTTAAATTCTAAAGTTGGTAGCTTTGATGGTCATTATGTATTCAGGATGTTGCTGATTGAATAGGAAAATAAAATAGACGTGGGAATAGAAGGGTTTAATTTTCGAGGTAGATGTTGATTTTTGTTTTGGGTGTTTTTTAGCTTTCGATATTTTGTTACTAGAAACAGCACTTACCATTCAAACATTATAGCTCTTTAAAAAATGAAATTCTAAAGAATTCCATTTAGTAACATGGAAATCTATATTAAACAAAATAATAGCGAATTGTATTTTGTGTCTTTGACTACCAGATGCTCAATGTTCAAGTGTTCATTATTTTTATTTGCTAATAATTAGGGTCACAATGTCATAGATTGAAAAATGATCTTTCTAACTCCCTGTACTTGTTATAATTAATTTGAAGGCATTAGACTACATGATATGCTATCTCATGATTCCTTGCACTGTTGTACTATGTTGAGTCTTGTATGATTTGAATTTACCTGTAATGTTCCTTGCAATAAGAATTTTTCTCTGCGATTATGCAGTCTGATCTGGCTAACCTTCAGAAGAAGAAAGACGAGGAAAAGGTCAGAATCGATTTGTTACCATATCTTTGTTCCTTCATGCTACCATATCCTTGTTCCTTTATGCGGTGTTTTGACAAATTATTAATTAGATTTTCCATTCTTGTGATGAGTAGGCACTGAGGGAGCTTAGAGCCAAGGCACAACAGAAGGGATCCTTTGGAGGTGCTGGGCTCAAGAAAAGTGGGAAGAAGTGAGGGGGGTTTTAGAACCCTAACTTGGGATGCAATATTATATCTTTCTTGGGCTGTAATTATGAACCTTACTCTGTTGAGAGTCTTTCAATTTATGTGATGGTCTAGTTTCTCGCCGATTGTGCTGCTAGGCACTTGAGTGAATGTCAGTGTGTAACAGTAAGACTAAATAAATTGAGTTGTGTTTCTTAACCTTTCTTTGCAAAACTCTCTCGTTCTCATTGAATTTGCTTATAAGGGTATGTTACGTATGTAGTTCTTCATTGTGCACGACAGAATGAAGAATTTGTATCATTACAAATTACCACTCTGATCAACCAATCTTAGGAGCAGCTACTTGTTGGAGAGGACTAAGCCCCTCTAAATGCATATATGCTTTCCACATAACCTCATTATCTCTCAAGCCACAAGGATATGACCCGATAAAAAACTGAAATTATTCAAGAAATGAACCAAGATTTAGGTTTGCTTACTTGCTCTGCCAATTGTATCACATTTACATTCGTCAGCCTCACTATCTCGAATTCCTAATTCCAGTTCAATGCCTTTTCAAGGCACAAGGGTATTACCCAATAAAAGCAAAACCACATAAGTTATTCAAGACATCGACCAAGATTTAGATTTGCTTATTAAAAAGACATTGTTTCTAAGAACACTAAAAGCATAACACTAAAGTATATTCCCCAAAATTTGCTTCCAACAGCTTCATCTCTATTCATACTTGCTCTACCAATTGCATCACACCCAAGTTTATCAGCCTCACTAGGCAATGTCAAATTACAAATTCTGCATATTTGAGTTGAATGCCTTTTCCGGGTTTTCTGGGTTTTCCTGGTCTAGATCTTCTTCTCCTTCTTCCTCTTCCTCTTTCTTTTCTTCCTCTTCTTCATCTTCTTCTGGAGGATCTGCTGGCATTGGAGGTGGTAAAGGTGTTTTCATTGGACTAAACTGGGGAAATATATCGGGTCTCCTCCCAGGTTTGGGCCTTTCCCATTCCTGCAATGTCAAGTAAAGGCACACAAGATGAGCAAAGTCAAAATCGATTATTGAACACTTCAGTTAATCCACATGATGCAAAAGAAAAATTCCAAAAGCCAGTATAACCTATATTTGTTATAAAATTATGAGTACTTTTAAGCTGTTCACGTTCACTTTTCTTAATTCCCAATCCTTATCTACCACAGAACAAATAAAACAACCTTGCTAAGTACCCATTGACATATTTCTTGAATGCATATTGGAGGTAATTTGTAGGTACGTACGGAGAAGGGGGGGAGTGAGAGCGAGCTTAGTTCTATGAGTATGTAACTAAGTCAACCGGGGGGGTTGGAGAAGCAAGCTCTAAGTCATGCAACAAGGCATGCCAAAAAAATGGTAGCTCCTCTCTAATTGGGGTTTATCTTGCGTAAAGCCAGTTAAGGGTCCAGATCTATTCTCTGAAAATTTAAGGCACAGCCAAGCACCGCAACATTTGAAAACTCAGGTCAGATGATCCCTCTGTAGCATCTCTAGAAAAACTTGAGAGAGAGAGAGAGAGAGAGAGAGTTCCATGCACCAATGGACCTCAGATTCTTAGAAATGCAGATTGCACTGTACAGAAGTGTTTGTTTAATCAACCTTTCTCTAAACCTCTACATGCGATGGGGGATATTTCCTTTTTTTCAAGGCTGCTGTTTAGGCTAATAGTGTCTGACTCTTGAGCAAATTGGAGTCTAGTATTGTAATTTGGAAAACCTAGAAAGCATAAACCTTTTGAATGTAGATGTTTCATTAATTCGAGCATGAGGAAGCAAAACATCTCTCAATACTGCCTTAGCCTAAGACAACATACCAATGAAAGAAAACAAATTTTTCATTTTCTTTTCACCTGTTTAGATGGAAACCCATAATTGTGGGTCAGGGTTTTCATTGCTGAAAAATCTTGTTAATTATAGAAGATGGCAAAAAAAGATTTGGGTTTTGATCATTGTTAATCATTGCTGAAAGGCAAATTTTTTTACCTGGCAAATTTTTAGCAAAGATTAACAGGGTTTTCCTGGATTAACAATCATTGCTGAAACCCAAATCCAGGAAAACCCAGTTAATCCAGGATCAAATTAACAAGGCAAAAAAAGATGACAAGATGGCCAAAAAAGGCAAAGATGTGTGTTAGAGATCCCTAGTTTGGAGTCTGAATATAGGCAAAGACTACACAAAAGGGTATTATCCCATGCCACTAGACAAGCAGGTCATTGGCATTTGAAAGATTGCCTACAGAATTCCAAGACCCAAGTACCCATTTTGAAACCTTGTATATCATGAATTTAGAAGCATTATGTTTTGAGTCATATACTAATGTGAAACTACCACATCCAGTGACTCCTCAAGCAAGTGATCAACTACCCAATAAGCAGGAACCCTCATGCAGCTGAGCAACCAGTGACTCCTCAAGCAAGTGAGCAACTACCCAATAAGCAGGAACCCTCATGCAGCTGAGCAACCAAGACTAAACAAAAGGAAACAACATTCCTAGCATTATAATTACTTGTTTAAGATAATACTGATTCAACTAAACCAAATTAAACACACACACACACACAGCACAGAACAGAACACGTTCGAAAAAATTACTCAGAGATGGGTTACAACTTACAATGGGGAAATCGAGAGGGGATCGCCGGGTCAACTTTTCCTCCTCGGGAGCCATCCGAACGACGTGACTTGGCAACCGACGGTTGTGGAAGATGATGGGCTGAAAGACGATGGGCTTGGGCCGGAGAGTTATAGAGCAACGAGGATTATAAGAAGAAGAAGAAGAAGAAGAAGGGGTTGGTGGGATTACGGCGGACAGAGGCAGCGTGATGCTCCGCAACGCCATTTGGGTTGGGACTTGGGATCGCTGCGCTGCGCTCTATCGATGCTCACTAGGAGCTCGTCTCTTAGACTCATAGACCTCATACTATACCTTCCACACTGTTCTGACTTCTCAGCTCTAACTGGGTTTAACTTAGGCAACTCGGCCCAAACACTATCCAAGCCCAAACTCTTTTTTTTTGGGCCAAAGCCCAAACTCTAACTATGAGCAATTTGGATTGGGACTTCTTTTTATATTTTCTATTATCAAACTATATTGTGTGATTTTGGCCAAAAAAAAAAACTATATTGTGTGATTAAGGTGGAGTGGTGTAGGCAGTTGGTGTGCAGCCCAATAGCAATAGAGTTTGCCGACTCAAGTTCAATTCCCCCTCCTCTTAAATTTTTTTTTAAAAAAGGTGGAGTAGTGTAGACTGTAGAGTTGTCATGATATATTATCATATTGTTAATTAATATCATAATTTTACTATATGAACTATAAATTGACTGTTCAATAATATAATTCTTCTCTTTACACATGCAAGTCAATTCAAGAGAATTGGGCTAGTTTGCATAGACCAAAACTTAAGTGTTGCTAGTTTTGTCCTTGGGTTTTGTTATTGGGTTTCCAATTTTACTAATCTTTTACAGAGATGTCATTGATCTTTTATAAACATGTTGTTTAAAAGAGATCTTAAAATGGACGGTTTCAATCATTGACTTGCATTACAGAGTGACGAGAGAGAAGACATAAATTTTCACTATATGTGGATGTCCACACTCGGATTTCCCCAAAAAAGTGAAAGTCATCCTTCAATGGATCCCTCTCTCTTGGTCCTTTCACAAATGAGGCATTGATAATACTCTTAACGACACCAAACCTAAAGAGAGTGGAACTACGAAACATGAATAATTAAATACTTATACTACATAAATTATTCTAAGAAATGTTGAATGCTTGATGGATGAGGACACATGAGAAGTTGAGAACTTTCTCATCGTGAGAGGATGCCCCCTAAAACATGCCATATTGAACATTAAACTAGGATAGTTTGATTTCCTTCTATTTCATGTTATTATGTTTATCGTAAATACAATCAGGTGGCCTATGATTTAGTTAAACAAACTATAGTGTCCCCTGGTTTTACAGCATGGATTGAGAATGGGCCAACTTAACTCTCTAATGTACTTCTTATGGATGATTCTCATCCTCAATGTTTGCTCTCCAAGAACAAACAAAAACTACTAAAAAATAAAATTTATAATGCCTCCATATTTTAGGCCAAGCTTTGGCCTTATTCATCCAAGCCTGCCCTATTGAGGGACTTGCCTATCAAAATATAGTGTGGCTGTGAATTGTCTATAAGAGCAGAGTACTATATGTAAGTTTATCAGGTTATATTTTATAAAAGTTAAGAGTAGTGACTAGTGAGCCTATGTGTCAGTGTGTCACTACTTTATAGTTTATAATGACTAATAAAGAAACTCGCATTAATCTGCAACAGCTGTAAGGAACTACAACATCACTCTTAAATTACACCAACACTAGTTTGTTTGTTAATGTCTAATCAGTGCCTCTACTTTTGGGGGACTCAGATTTCACGTATCATGGTAGCACTGACACTCATTCAAATCTGTGACCTGATTCTAACACAATCTATATGGATTATAAATGATTGACCACTCGTCTTAGGTCCTGTAATCCAAATCAATGGAGGTGATGTCACTCTCTGCCTAACCAAACAAACGTGTTGGATTTGCAAACTTCCTTCCCAAACAAACCCAACCCACTGGCAAACGCACATAAGGCCAAACCATGCACAACCCACTCGTACAATATCTGAAGCTTTCACATGTTTCGGCTGCCAACAGTTTCATTTCATGCATCAGCCAACCACTGAACCATGTTTGGATTGGGTGTGATTACAATTCCAAAAGTTTTGATTAACACTAGGCTGAGAGCACCCAAGAGGCCACCAGCTGCTAGGTGTCAGTCATCCGTTGGTCCACTTGTCACTCCCTCAGTGCCTTCTGGAAAGAGAACTTTGGCCGTTTGCTAAAATTAATTTCATAGGCAAAGGCCAAAGGCACACTCCCCACAAAATAGCAACCGGTGGCTTTTGTTTCGGTCCCTTGGTTAAAGGAAGAGACTTGAGAGAGAGAGAGAGAGAGAAAGAAACTTGGTGGTGCAGAAAGAGAGAGAACTGAGAAAACAGAGGTATTTGGATTATGTTGTGTGAAGGAATACACAAAGAAAAAACAGAGAAAAAGATTGAAGTAGAAGGACAACTCTTTTTCCTTTTGTTGTTGTTGTTGGTGGTTTTGGTGTATGATTTTCAAGATTTGGATAGAAAAGAGAGAACCCAGAAAGGAAATATCGAACCACCCTTTTTAGAAGTGATATACTTGTGTCTCTAAATTGTCATTTCCAGCTGAATTCGAGAGAGACAGAGAACCCATATATTGCAAAGTCTGCAAGCAAAACAGAGAGAGAGAGAGAGAGAGAGAGAGAGAGAGAGAGAGAGAGATCCTAAAATTTGATCCTGGATTTGGAGTTTGGTACTTCTACACGGAAAAACAGGATTTGGGTTTTGATCAGGAGGGCATTAGAATTAAGTTGGTGGGATTAATCGGAGTGTTTGGTGAATGGGAAAATGGATTTCTGGCCAGAGTTTCTTGCAAACAGTTGGGGGAGAGAGTTTGTGGCAGGAGGGTTTGGAGGCATTGCTGGTGTAGTCTCTGGTTACCCACTTGACACTCTGCGCATCTTGCAACAGAATTCAAAGCCCGGCTCTGCCTTCACCATCCTCCGCAATGTCATCAACACTCAAGGCCCTGCCGCCCTCTACAGAGGCATGACTGCTCCTTTGGTTTCTGTCACCTTTCAGGTTTTTTCTTTTTAAAATTTTTAATTTGTTTCATTTAAACTGATCCATTACATTTCAATGTGTTCTTTTTGTTACTTTGTGTTGATCACAATATGTTTTTCATCATGATGCCTTTGGTAAGGGTACATTTATTAAGGGTCATGGGGAGATGACTGGAGCGTGATCATGGGATTCATAGAGGATTAGAACTTTATCCAAATATAGTGATGACTGCTTTTGATTCCACCCACCCCCACCCACAAAAATTATTCAATTATTCAAAAATACTTTTAAGCCTTAATTTTAGGGATATGTTATTTAAGTTTCACATTCCTTGACACTATATATTCGATTTTTTTTTTTTTTCACAACATGTATATATTTATTGGGTTTATTTCTTTCATTATTTACTAATCTCATACATAATAGTGCAATAAACTTATTTCAGTATGCAAATAACCTCTACCTAAGTTTGTTTGTTTTTTTTCTTATTGTAGTAGACAATTGCTATGGTTAATGCCAAGTCATTATCTTGCTACCATGGCCTTTTGCCGAGTAAAATTTGTGTAGGACTAACAAATTTTTTTTAATCTCACATTCAAAATTTGGGGTGAGCATATACGTCTGTCCCACACAAGTTTTTTTCAACCTAGTTATTATGATTGAGCAACCAATTTAATTTTTTTTAGGTAATTTTATATAAAGACAATTTATAGTTAATGAGATGAATCAAATGGGGTGATAATAGAATTACTTTATAGTCATTGAGCTGAACCAAACAAAACCTGTTTGGTCCTAGAGATTCTTCCAAATTATTATGACTCAAATCCTAATTGCACTTGCGTGTTTGCAATAGAGACGTTAGTCTTTTGGGGGGTGATGTTGGTAGTGATGGTACGTTTAGTCAATTTTTCATAATATCTTTTTGAATTATGATGGAAACTGCTTTTTGGGTCAGTGTGTCACCATCTAGAATCATGCATTGAACCTACCCGTCTGCCATTTCTGTCCCAATGTTTGCTGTAATTTCCAAAAAAAATTTCTATGCTTATTGCTTGCTCAAAAGTATATTGATAAAACTTATACAGTACTGTTGTACTAGTTAATATTTAAGTTTATGTTGTCATATTCTTAACTTATTTAATTTGCTATTCAAATTCATAATTTAACAATATAAACATTTTGTGTTGCTAAACTGTCTGACAATAGAACATTATCCTAATTCTGTATTAAAGAATTTATATATGTGACATCATCAAACATAACATTATCCTAATTTTGTATTGGAGAATTTATATATGTGACATCAACAATGATGGTACAGTGCATGCATGCTTTGTGAATGCAAGTTTATGAAACAATCACTTTCACATAAGAAATTAGAGCCTCAAAAAATTGGTGAGCCTAATGAGAACTGAAACTAATAGGAGAGAATGATGGACAAACTTACTATTACTCTCTTAAATAATTGGTTCACTTGCTAGTTGATTGTGGAGTTCCTTTTCTCACAAAGCCTTTTGATCTATTGTGAGGGTCAGACTTGAGAATCATATGGGTGCATAAGAACTTTGTTGCAATGCTTTAAAGACTGCAATGGGTAGGAACTTTAATTGCTGGTAAATTAGCTTTAAATTATAGTTTATTTTTCAGCAACTCTGACAATTTTGCTGCATTACCAGCAACACTATAAGAATTGTGACTCAAGCATAGACCGTCTAATTCAAATTTTGATGCAAATTAGGCGACATTTTTGGTTTTAAATGTGTGAATCTGCTTAGACCATGCTGACAAATTATCTGTGCATTGCAGAATGCCATGGTTTTCCAGATATATGCCATGCTCTCTCGAGCATGTGACCCATCTGTTTCCACGAAAGACCCACCTTCTTACAAAGGTGTTGCTCTAGGAGGATTTGGTACAGGTGCTATACAGAGTCTAATTCTCAGCCCTGTAGAACTCATAAAAATCAGGCTTCAACTGCAAAGTGAAACACAAGAAAAAGCAAAACCCCATCAACTGCAACCCCACAAAGGCCCTGTAGATGTTGCCAGAAGCATATTCAGAGCAGAAGGTTTAAGGGGATTATATAGAGGCCTATTCATTACTGCTCTCAGGGATGCACCATCTCATTGCTTCTACTTTTCGACTTATGAGTATGTGAGAGAGCAGCTTCACCCAGGCTGCAGAAGGAGTGGCCAAGAGAGCTTGCAAACAATGTTGGTAGCAGGAGGGCTAGCAGGAGTAGCCAGCTGGGTTTGTTGTTATCCCTTGGATGTTGTAAAAACTAGATTACAGGCTCAATCTGGATACCTTCCACCAAAATATAATGGCATTGTTGATTGCTTCAGTAAGAGTGTAAAAGAGGACGGATACGCCGTGCTCTGGCGAGGACTAGGAACTGCAGTTGCTAGAGCTTTTCTGGTGAATGGGGCCATTTTTGCTGCTTATGAGGTTGCTCTGAGGTGCCTATTCAGCAATGGAACCATTCAAACAGACATTCAAACAGAGAATGCAATCTAGGAAGGATGTCTTTGCAAAGTAATGAGGTTAACTTGCAACTATTTATCCTGCCCTGAATTATCATACTGATGATTTAGGGTTTAGGGTTTGATAATTTAGTAACAGAAGCCATTAAAACAGACAAGAATTTTGTATGATAGACCATCATTCTTGCTGCACTGCTTGATATATTTTTCAATGAATATAAATATAAAATGGATGATTAAGTTGTAAAATAAAACATGAACAAGTAGATGATTCTGTTTTGTTTACTGTTTCTTTTCACACAATGAAATGCAGTGAATATAATCAGATACATGGTACATTGAACACAGACAATAGGACATGCAGAGCAAACTCTCTCTCCATAATTGCCTAGAAAAGCAATACCCATACGCTGAAGACAAGACACATACATTAAACGAGATTTAAATTGGCAGATACCTCCAGATTCAAAGTTCAAACCATTCACTACTGTCCCCTGCATTGGCATTTCCCATAGCTAGTCACTGACAACACACGTAGTAGTAGTTTGTTGGGATGTTAGACACCGCCTGAACAATCTCAGATTCTGTGCAGCTTGCTTAAATGGATCTCTAAGTTTGAGAAATTTTTCCCCAATCACAAAAAAGACTTCTTTATACACTCAACCGACTTCCTATTAGGTGACCTTATTGTCACAATGTCACATATACGTGACTTAAATGTTTATCTCTCTCGTTGCGTCACGTAAGTGACTTGAGAGAGATAAATACAATAGGTGCATATGATTGTTCCAGACTTCCAGTGTTACGAAGGAGTTTTACACAATTCCTTTAGGATTTCTGTATATGCAGGACCCAGGAGGCCCAATGCTTCTGCTGAAAAACTATACAGTAGCAAGCCTAATTATCTACTTGGTTTGTGCTGCTATCTTATATAAATACATCATGAGTCCTAAAGATCTTAACAGAGCTGAAGAAGAAAAACAAAATCATTCTTATTCATATCTGTATTTTGACAAAATTGGCTGCAATACAACAATTTAAGCGAACAAGTTCCATGTCAGATTCATGGTAAACTGGTCACAAGTCACAAACAGAGACACAGATCAAGTATACCCCTCTATACCAACCTACAGAAACATACCCACATTGCTTAACAACAAAGACAACAAGGAAGAGCTAAGACCATCAATCACCTCCACGACCGCGACCAAACTGTTCGATCCTGTCCTCACCGAGACTCAGACCCGCCATGAGACCCGCCAACCCGCAACTGGTCTCCACCAGCACATGCGGGTCATTGTAGTTCCTGACAGCCTCAACAATGCCTCTCACGCGCTTATACGGATCCGGTGAATTGAAAACATCCGACCCGACGAAAACTCCGTCGCAACCCAACTGCATCATCAGCGCCGCGTCTGCCGGCGTCACAATGCCTCCGGCAGCGAATTGGACCACCGGCAGCCGACCCATTTGCTTGGTCTGCGCGACGAGGTCGTACGGCGCCGCAATACTCTTCGCGAACGCGAAGACTTCGTCGTCGTCCATGTTGTTCAGCCTCCGAATCTGACCCATCACCGATCTCACGTTCCGAACGGTCATGGTGACGTTGCCGGACCCAGATAGCTCCCCTTGGGTCCTTATAATCGCCGCGCCTTCCCGGACCCTCCTGAACGCGTCGCCGAGGGTTTGGGCGCCGCAGACGAAAGGGGTCTGGAAATTGTGCTTGTTGATGTAATGGTCCTCATCGGCGACGGCGAGGGACTCGCTCTCGTCGACGTAATCAGCTCCGATGGCTTCGAGGATCTGGGCCTCGACGAAATGGCCGACCCGGGATCTGGCCATGACGGGGATCGAAACGCTGCGTTTGATGTGTTTGACGAGGGAGGGGTCGGGCATGCGGAGAATGCCGAGGGGGTGGTGTGGTGGGTCGGAGACGATGACGGAGCAGGCGCCGGCTTCCTCGGCGAGCTTGGCTTGGTCGGCGGAGGTGACCTCAAAAATGGCGCCGCCGCGGAGGACCTGGGCCAGGCCGACCTTGAGGGAGAAGGGGTGGTTGTTCTTCTTGGCGTCGGTGATTGCGCTGCTGTTGTAGATTGTCACTGCGCCGTCTTCGGCCATGGTCGGTAGGTGTTTGTTAAAATGCCTCAACGAAACGAAACGAAAAAGAGAGAATGGGGATCAGAAGATGGCTAGATCACTAAGATCAGAGAAGAAGATTGAAACAGAGGAATGTATAAATAAAGAGGAGAAGGAGGAGGAGGAGGAGGAGGAGGAGGAGGAGGTGGGGTTTGGTGTTTGGTGAATCGATGTGGTGGTGTTCTTCAAGTTTCGGGAGTTTTTGGTCGGTGGGTTGTGAAAATGTAGAAACTTCGGTTCCATTCCATTCTAGACTAGTCAAGTTTAAGGCATCTTCTTGCATGGTGTCCTTATAAAAAATAGATATAAAATTTGTTTTCCGGATAATAATTAATAAATGAAGTTCCTTGACTAAAACAAATGCTTGATGTCACAAATCGTTATTGTGGGTTGACTCATCTTTTAATCTTACTCTTGTGTGGCTTCAGTTTTTTTAATAGTATCGTGGTGGTTTAAGATTTTTTTTTTGCCACCGTTTAAGATGTTTTTACTTTTTAATCTAACTCAACTATCAAAATAAATTTCGTTAATTCGGGTTACATAGAGGATATAACAATTTAACAAATTGGTATTTTTTAATGTACCAAAATATATGATATTATCAAGTACATGGGGCTTAACAACTAAAATGGACCGGATTATTAATTAAAATGTAATTTCTCAAAATATATCATTGACTAATATGTGATAGAAAATTTTGTATTAACCTATTTGTAATATTAAAATTTTTTATTGACTTTTTTTGTAATTTGCTATAAAATAAACTACGAGAACTATTTGTGATATTGAAATATATTGTAGACTGCGTGGGTTTTCTACAAAATTATATTTTATTACCACTCTAATATGAGGACCGAATGACTGAATGTGTTTTGCTTATATTTTTAATTGAAATCCTTGATTGCACGAGATGAAAACTAAAAGGGAGAGAGTGAGCCACGAGTGTGCCGCACAAATAGTCTCTTGGTACTTCAAGAACTTTAATCTTATTTGTTTTTCTTGAATGCAATGTCAAAACAATTAGTTGTTTATCTGGCTTGCCATTCCAATAAGAATAACTTTGTCTTTTGTAGAAATTCTTAAAGTTCAAAATAAGATCATCCTAAATAAGAGTGCATCTTAATTCAACGTTTATCATGCTATTCTAAGAAAAAATATTTGGTACTAAGAAAAAGGATAAATTGAGGTATTGTGAAAATATTAGTAAGAGGATAATATTACCAAAAGGACAATAAAATTGTTGAGAAGTGTTATTACCACTCTCTCTTTCTATATTAGAAATGATCATTTGCTCATCATAAAATAAGAAATTTTTTGCTCACTTAACCACCCATTTACTATAGAGTAGTAAATTCAATGATTGAAACCGAACGTTTTTTATGTCACTCTTCAAGGGTTTTTCATGTAAAAAAATAAGCCAATTGAAAATTATTTGGTTATCTAAATTGTGCAAACAAATATAGTTCATTAGATCAAATTGAAATGATGTTGACAGTAATACATTGCCTAATGAGTTTTCAATTTGACTGATTTTTTGTAAGAATGATTTTTGAATGATATCCTAAAATATAGATGATTCCGAATAATAAAATTCATTGCTGAGTGGTTAAGTGAGTGAGAATTTTTCCACTTTAATATGAGCAGGAGAACATTACTACTTCATATATACCCACTCACCTACAATTTCAACTTTTAAAAAAATTACCAATAGGGCATTAGTTTCCATTACAACAAAAATATCACATTTGAGAATGAATTTTGGACATGTTTATTAATTTATTTTGGTTCTTTTTTTTTAGTGGGATGGTAGGCTTCAAGTCAAAAAGACACTACATCAGGATGGACATGTACTTAACAAGGCGGAATGAACAATGATTTACTAATAAGGCGGAAGGAACAGTGATGCGAAACACACACAAAATTAGAAATGAATTTTTAATATTGGTAAAATGAGATTCCTTAAGAAATTTCGGAATGGAAGAGGGAGAATCAAAATAAACCTTTTTTTTTTTTTTCTTGTTCCATCATTTACAACTACTTGATTGTCATTTGCGAGACTCCACATCTAATTTATCAACTAGGGTTGGGAAAATCTTTCAACAAATTGCCACTGACCGACATACTGATTGAAAATAAACCGCAAACAACTGAGGTGGCTCAACCCTAAACCCTAATCGGTGCAGTCGGATGCGGTGGTGAGTCCGAGTGGTCGAATCGGCGCCATGCAAAGTTGGAGTTGCAGCAGGTCGATGACTATGACTGGAGGTGCTTCCATGCTGGAGTTGGAGTTGCAAAGAGAAGATGGTGAAGTCCCAGCCACCGCATCCAACTGCGCCGAATTTATACCGATCTTGTCGGTAATCGCCCTTGTTGGTAACTTGGTATCGATGTCGATGGCAAAGCTGACCATACTACCAATGGTTTGTCGGTGATCGGTTGAGCCATTTCGGTTTGGTTACTGAACCACTACCACACCTACTCACAATTAGCATTCACCTTAATTTAATCCTGCCATGTGTTTTGGGTTGGGCTTCACCACCTAAAAAAGAAAATCCCTCGCGGAGTGAGAAGAGACCAAACCCAAAAAGCCCAAACAAAAAGAAGTTGAAAGGCATAATTGCGCCGAACGGCTCAGGTGGGTCCCAGGCATTCGGCATTTACCGCCCGGCTTTGATGATGTACTGTTCAAACTCCGCCGTCCGATTCCCCACCCACCATAAGGCTTCCGATGCTGACACGTGGCCACCTCCAATCAGAGAATTTGAATGAGCCGGTCAAGCGCGCAAGAAACTATAAATTAGAAAAAGACCGGCGGGCCCCGCCACGTGTGGACGGGCCCAAGAGATTCAAATACAAAACGTAGGGCCCACCTAGAAACGAAAAATCGTCGTCACGTGCCTCATTCTCCCCCTCGCACGTGCCACTTCTGTTTCTTCAAAATTCCAAGCATTTCTCCTCTCTTCTGCTATATCTTTGCTCTTTGGTTTGGGTTACTCTCGAGCCTCCATTGTAGTCCAGCTTACAGAGTACACCAGAAAAAGAAGAAAAAAAAGTAAAAAAAAAAAATTGAGTGTAGGAGAAGCTTCGAGCTGTGAGAAGGAGCTTTTGGATGCGTGAGTAATGATCGAGATTGTTTGGTGTACTTTAAGAGGTTGAGGTTCCGATCTAAGCTTGGAATCGGAGGGTCCGATTGAGATTTGGATCGGGTTGAGAGAGAGATGAACGGGGTTGGGAGACAAGGGCAGAGATCTGGTGCGGCGGGGGTGCACCACCAGCGGCAATACTCTGATAACTTCTTGGAGACTTCGTCCAACGGGAGGTGGCTTCAGTCAGCTGGTCTTCAACACCTTCAGTCTTCTTCCAACTCCTCCTCTGGTCTTCCTCCTCAGGTCTGTTTGCTTCCCCAGAAAATGCATCGAAAAAGTCAATCAAAATGTTGTAAAATACTTGCATTTAGGTACAATGTAATCAGCATTTTTCTTTATTCTTTGAGTTTTTTTTTTTTTTTTTAAATTGATTGTTTCTGGTTGGTGCCATTTTGATAAGACCCAGATGGGATTTTGACTAAAAGGGTCAAGCTTTGATCTTTGTAGATCTGATGATACAGTTTTGTATCCAAGCCCTTTGATTGTTTGCCTTTTGTCGTTGAATTTAAAGCAGGACTATGGTTTCTATGGTGGAGGTGGAGGAGGACAGGCTTCTAGAATGTATCGGAACGCACAGAGAGGATACAATGAGTTCTACGTGGAGCCATCGACACCTCCCTACAATTCACGGATGAAAAGCGGCGAGGAGTCACCCAATGAGTCCAGTCCTGGACTACTGGATCTGCATTCATTTGATACTGAGCTCATTCCTGAGGTGGGTCTCTATCCATTTCAATAAATATTGCATTGTTTGGTTCTGTGTTTTATGATGGATATATGTAATGTGTTTCTCTGCCATGTATTGGTACCACTACATTTTGATGTTGTAATTCTGTTCATGAAATACTTCCCATTTTCAACTTGAATTTGTTTTAAACATTGCACTCATTTGTGATAAAATTGAATACTTTTCTCAATTTCATTTCCCGTAAATAAAGTAATGCATTATGAAAGTCTCTTTATATCCTATAAATAGTTAATTTTTTTGCTCTTTCAAGCTGTTAATATGTGAATCTTGGAGTTCATTGTAGAATGTCAAGAATTGCTTTATTATTTTATCTAGAAATGGAGAAAATGATTTGTGATGCATAGTCCTCCTAAAGTTATTTCGTATCTCATGTATAGATGCCGGCCTCTGGATTGTATGATGGTGCTTCCCTATATTATCATGCTCGGGGCAGAAGCTTTGATGATTCTGAACCCTACATTCCAAGCAACAAACAATCAGACAGGGTTCGTTTACCAGAAAACAACCTCCTAAAAAGTTTTGCTGCAGATAAAGAGAAAGCAAGTTCTGTAGCAAAGATCAAAGTTGTGGTATGTTCTATGTATTCCTTTATTTAACCTCTTAGGCTCCTATCATATCATCCTAATCAGCGCTTGTGATTTCCTCTTTTTACCTGAAATAAATTGCAATGCCCATAAGACCACCAGGCATTTGCTGAACCAAAGTTTGTAATGTTCCTACAACATGAAGTGGCTTGATTTGGTCATGGATGAAAAATGTTTGCACCTCATACCATGTTAGGCCTGTTACAATTTATTGTCGTGTTTTTTTTTTTTTTTTTATTTGTCCTAAAATTGATTTTTAATGGTACAAATGCAGGTGCGCAAGAGACCACTTAATAAAAAGGAGTTGGCGAAGAATGAGGAAGATATCATAGATACACTTTCCAACTCTGTAACAGTTCATGAGACTAAGCTCAAGGTAAACGCCACTTAGTGGTGAATGTCGGCATGATTATAGCAATTTTTGTTGGTCGAATGTGATTAGAGCTTGCTGCTTACTAGAGAAAGATCTGTCTTTTTTGGTCAAGGCATGATAAAAGAAATTATATAGGCATAGTGATCAAACGTAAATCCAGCCAAAATACAGATTGTGCCATGTCCTTTTATGTTTTAGGCTGTAAAAAAAATTCGCTAGGAAAAGAACAATTTAAACATGGAAAATCAGAGGTAGAATGAATGAACTTTAATAGAGTAAACAAATACCATCCGTAGCTGTACTTGCTGCTATTGATGGTTGCGGAAACATTTGACATCCTTATTTCATTTGTATATCTTGTTAATTTGTTATATATTGCAGTAACATTAATCTTTTATCTTTTGATTTTTTCCCCTTGATTAATCTGATACTTAGCACATGATTCTACCTATAGATAGGTATTTTGGTCTAGATGCTTTTATGTTTCTGAGTTCATTCTTGATGTTCTGCAGGTTGACCTCACAGAATATGTCGAAAAGCATGAATTTGTTTTTGATGCAGTGCTGAATGAGGAAGTCTCAAATGATGAAGTATGAATATTGCAATTAAATAAATAGCAGAAAACAAAAATTACAAAACATATATTAAATCAGAATTATTGTATAGATAATAGAAAATTATATACGAAACATGGCTCTTAATATGTTTTACGTTACTTATCCTCGTATTTTCATCATGTACCTGTAGGTATATCGTGAGACTGTAGAGCCCATAGTTCCAATCATTTTCCAACGCACAAAGGCAACTTGTTTTGCTTATGGACAAACAGGTTAGTGTCTATCTCAAATCTATGGCTTTGTTACAGACTTGCTTTTGAACACTCTGTTCTATTTTAATGTGCATGTGAGATCATTGTCTATTTCCTTGTGGATTCTGCATCCTTATCTTTATATTTAACAAACATTAATTCATTCTGAATATGTTCTGGTTGGTTTTTTTTTTTTAATTTTTATATTTGATAAACAATAAAATTTGTATTCATTTGTCATTACACACACAGACAAACTCATATGCTTAATATATACAGATTTTCCTTCTATATATGAAGTACTTGTATGTATGTTCATGCAAAAGTGAATTGGCCAAAAATCTGTAGCGGTTGAGGAAAGGCTAAATACTACCATTTTATTGTTTTGCACCTTGGGACTTTGATTTTACACATGTCTGTTTGAGGCATTAGATAACTGCTATGGAAAACTTGTGCTTACCTTTGGTTGCTCATTCAGGGAGTGGAAAAACTTATACCATGAAACCATTGCCTCTTAAAGCATCACGAGATATCTTGAGGTTGATGCACCATACTTATCGTAATCAGGGATTTCAGTTGTTTGTTAGCTTCTTTGAAATATATGGGGGAAAACTCTTTGATCTCCTCAATGATCGAAGGTAAGCTGTTCCAGCCTTCCTCTTCTAGTTAGTATTTAAAGTTTTAAAATTTCTTTAAACTCACAATTCAAGTTCTGCAGAAAGCTTTGCATGAGAGAAGATGGTAAGCAACAAGTTTGTATTGTGGGTTTGCAAGAATACAGAGTGTCAGATGTTGAAACAATTAAGGAGCTCATTGAGAAAGGAAGTGCCACAAGAAGTACCGGTACAACTGGTGCAAATGAAGAATCCTCTCGTTCACATGCCATACTTCAGCTTGCTATTAAGAGGTCAGTTGATGGCAGTGAATCGAAGCCTCCCCGACCTGTTGGCAAGCTCTCCTTTATAGACCTTGCTGGAAGTGAACGTGGTGCAGATACTACAGATAATGACAAACAGACAAGGTATAATGCACACCATCTACCAGACAAGGATAATATAGGTTTTAGATGTTCTTTTCTCCATATTTGGTGGATTGCTTGCTAAAATAGATGTTTCAAATATGATGCAGAATGGAAGGTGCTGAGATTAATAAGAGCTTACTTGCATTGAAGGAATGCATTAGAGCTCTTGACAATGACCAGGGTCATATTCCTTTCCGAGGAAGTAAATTAACTGAAGTTCTTAGGGATTCATTTGTTGGTAACTCACGCACTGTGATGATATCATGCATATCACCAAGCTCAGGATCCTGTGAACATACTCTCAACACTTTAAGATATGCTGACAGGTGAGATGCATTTTCAGAGCAGTCAATTTTCTGGTATTTATATTACACATTTTCAGAGCAGTCTAATGTATTCTTGCAATTAAAATTACATTCTAGGGTGAAGAGCCTTTCGAAAGGGAGCAACCCTAAGAAGGATATGTTACCTTCGACCTTAAACCTCAAGGAATCAACAAATGTACCCTTATCTTCAGTTTTGCCAACAGCCTCTACCTTTGAGGATGAAATAAATGATACATGGCCTGCACAAGTTGAAAAAGAGGAATTTGACGCATCAGAAGAGTCCTATGAGGAGGCAAAAACATTATGGAAGAGAAATGGGAAGCTAGAGCAGTACAATGTATCAACTTTGGAGGACAAAGTACGTAAGCCCAATGGTCAGACAAAATGGAAGGAACTGCCAAAGTCTCATTCAAGGAACTCAAATTCAGATGATGATTTAAATGCCCTCTTACAGGTAATAACAACAAGAGACCCAAGTACAAATAGTTTAGAAAATGGTGTGGAAGATCAATTTGTGAGATAAACTTTCTATAGTTTGTACAGATAGCATTGCCCATTATATAAACCAAAGTTGTTAATGTGTAAAGCCAATGTTGCATGTTTCCAGGAGGAGGAAGATCTTGTAAGTGCTCACCGGAAACAAGTGGAGGATACTATGAACATTGTTAGAGAGGTATGTGATTGCAATTTATAATTGAGGCTTGAATTCGTATTTGTATATTTTCATGGTTCATATTTCAGCATGGTCTTGCCTGGAACTGGTTGGGGTTCCATAGAGTTTTTTAATACCACTAATTAATATATCATTTCCTTAGTTTTTCTAAGCATGGAGATGTGATTTAGCAAACCTTTTGATATATATATATATCCATATTTGACGTTTTTACTTGGGTAATGCATTTGCAGGAGATGAATCTGTTGGTAGAAGCAGACCAACCAGGGAATCAGCTGGATGATTATGTTACTAGATTGAACGCCATTCTATCTCAGAAGGCTGCAGGGATCCTGCAATTACAAACTCGTTTAGCTCATTTCCAGAAGCGTTTAAAAGAACATAATGTTCTTGTATCTTCTTCTGCTTACTGATTTAATGCGGAATTGCAGACAGCAGTGGCCAAGACATGGTGCGGGGGGAGGATTGGCTAAAATTTGTTTTAATTTCTGTTTGATCGTTTGGAGTTCTCATCTCTTGTACCCATTTTATTTTTTTGTCATTCATCTGTTTATTCAGGTAGAAAATGTATATGGATTTTGTGAAAGTGACATATTTCACATGGCTTGAAATACTTAATGAAATTTTATAATTACAACTGGTTTCCTACGAGTTAAGGCCAAATGGGGTCAATTGGCCGATTGGCCTCAACGACTTTTACTATCTTTATGCATATAATATGTATTAATATTATAAATTGCCCCATTTTTATAACTTGTGACTTGTCCTTATAAAGAATGGTGAAATATCATTTGTTTAATACAATTATTAAGAAAACATTATTTAATAGTAAAATAAAACAATAATATAGTTTAAAACAAAACAATGGCATAAATATAGCATAATTGATAAAAAAAACTTATTATAATAGCATAGCTAAATTTAGGGCTAGTTTGGTATTGTTGTGAGAAAAAACAGCTGTAAAGTAAAGCAAAGCAGTTGAGTGTTTGGTAAACAATGTTTCCAAAAATACTGTGAATGCAAAAAATAATATTAAAGTGTTTGGTAAATGTTAATGTAAAAGTGCTGTTACTGTGTATAATTACTAAAATGAACATAATGTTGAAAGTGTATTTCATTTATTTATTTGGTAAAACTAAAATGTTTTTTTACTTATTTTTTAAATTTGTGGCTACAAATTTTTATTAGCATTAATTTTTTTAAGAATAACATTATTAAATAAGTATTCCAATTATTTTTTTAAGTATATTATAATTTTAATCGTACAAATAAAATATCATAATTAATTATTACAATATAAAATATAATTAACAATGGACATATTTTTTAATTTAAAATAAACAAATAAAAATTATATAAATCAATAAGGGTAGTATGGGTAAAATAAAATATTCATTGTTGTTGTGATACAGTTTTCAAAAGCACCTAGAAACCTGCTTTCTGTTTTTGCTGTGGGGAGTTGAGAATTGAGGGGGAAAACAGTTTTTTATTTTTTTACCAAACACCAAAACTGCTGTAGGTGATTGAGAATTGTCATCCACAGCAGCTTTTGGATTCTCCATCGCAATCTCAAACGGAGCCTTAGTATTTGTTTTGTTATTGCTAAATTTTTCAGTATATATAGTAGAAAATTTAGCAATTGTTATTGAGGAATTCAAGAAAAAAGTGGACCCACTATTTAAAAAGTATGGATAAAAAAAATAATAAACCAAGTGAAAGAAAGTGTTGGATCCCACAAGGAAAAAGAGAGGAAAAGATATTCACATTAATGAAAAAAATGTTGCATTAAGAGGCATGATGATGGGCAGCTATTATGAGTTGATTGGCCATGTATTTAAATTTTACAATTCTTAAATTTGACTTTGATATGAAAAATATAAAAATATTAATTTGGGTATTAAAATAATAATATTTAAATATATTTAATATTGGGCTCATATTAAAAATCTCATTAAAATACTTACAATGATATAATTATTAAAATAATTTAATATATTAAATTTAATTTATAAGAATATATATGAATATATTAAAAATATAAACATATTAATATATTAACATATATCTATAACTTTTGTGCCATTGAAGCAAAAAACACAAAAGGTATACTAAATGCTAAAAGTCATGCTAAATATAACATATATATAGCAAAAAGACATTATACATGCTCTTAATGAAAATTTTATAATTACAAACTGGTTTCCTAGAGTTAAGGCCAAATGGGGTCAATTGGCCGGTTGGCCTCAACCACTTTTACTATCTTTATGCATATAATATGTATTAATATTAAAAGTTGCCCCTTTTTTATAACTTGTCCTTATAAAGAATGGTGAAATATCATTTGTTTAATAAAATTATTAAGAAAACATTATTTAATAGTAAAATAAAACAATAATATAGTTTAAAACAAAACAATGGCATAAATATAGCAGAATTGATAATAAAGCTCACTACAATGACATAGCTAAATTTTTCACTATATAGCAGAAAATTTAGCAACTACTATTGAAGAACTCAAGAAAAAAGTGGACCCACAATTTAAAAAGTATGAGTAAAGAAAGAATAAAAAACCAAGTGAAAGAAAGTGATTAATTAAAAAAATGCTAGGTCCCAAGAGGAGAAAGAGAGAAAAAGATATTCACATGAATAAAAAGGTTGCAGCAAGAGACATGAAGATGAGCAACTGTCATGGGTTGATTGGCCATGTATTCAAATTTTACAATTCCTAAATTTGACTTTGACATGAAAAATGCTAAAATATTAATTTGGGTATTAAAATGATAATATTTAAATATATTTAATATTGGGCTCATATTAAAGATCTCATTAAAATATTTACAATAATATAATTATTAAAATAATTTAATATATTAAATTTAATTTATAAGGATATATATGAATATATTAAAAATATAAATATATTAACATATAGCTGTAGCTTTTGTGCCATTGGAGCAAAAAGTCATGCTAAATATAGTATATAGCATAACACATAGCAAAAAGCCATTGTACATGTAACATGCTCTTAATGAAATTTTATAAGGCTTATTAGCACATTTGGCCTTTGACTTTTAGGTTTTTTCTCACTTTGCCCCTTCACATTTATTTGTTTCATATAACCCTTTAAACTTTTATGTCGTTTTCCACGTTGCCCGATTTCGTCAACACCACTGTTAGAAATGCTGACGTGAAAGGGTAATTTTGTCATTTCAACCATAAAATATATTTAAATTAATAAAATTTTAAATTCAAATAATATTTAAAAAATAAAATCTTTAAAATTCAATTAAATTAAAAAAACAAAACAAAACAAAACCAAACCCTTCCCTCTCCACCCATTGCGCAGGCCGGCCACCCTCTCTTTCCACCCACTGCACATTCCGGCCACCCCTCCCTCTTCACTTACTACACATGCCGACAACTCCCATTTCCCTCCTCCTCTCTCTCTCTCTCTCTNAATTTCAGTTTTATATTTTTAAATAAAAAATGTGAGAGGGTTGCCAACAAGGCATATTGGGTCCCATAAATTACCACGTGGCACAAACATGGCAAAGATTGGTCCTTTGTGGCTGAAAAGATGAAATTACCTCGCCACGTAGATGCCATGTCAGCATTTTTAACGGTGGTGTTGACGGAGTTGATAGAATCGGGCAACGTGAGAAATGGCATAAAAGTTCAGGGGGTTATATGAGACAAATAAATGTGAAGAGACAAAGTGAGAAAAAACTTAAAAGTTAAGGACCAAACGTGCTAATAAGCCATTTTATAATTACAAATGGTTTCCTAGGGTTAAGGCCAAATGGGGTCAATTGGCCGGTTGCCCTCAACGAGTTTTATTATCTTTATGCATATAATATGTATTAATATTATAAGTTGCCCCTTTTATATAAGTTGTCCTTATAAAGAATGGTGAAATATCATTTGTTTAATAAAATTATTAAGAAAACATTATTTAATAGTAAAATAAAACAATAATATAGTTTAAAACAAAACAATTGTCAGACCCAAAAATAAAAATAAAAAATGCAGTATAAAAATCAACAATTTAAAGGAGGTGAATGATGTGTTATCAATTACGGTGTGCTACATGTCCACTACAGTGTGGAATATTTAAGTCCATTCTTTTTCTTTAAAAAGTATACAATCGTTGGAAATGGATATCATTTCTTACTAGCCATTGTATGAACTCCCATGCCACCTGGCATATTTCTTTAAAGTTCTGGATTCTGGATTTTTGTTCCGGCGAAAAGAAAAAAGTTCTGGATTGTTGTTATTTGATTAAAATCATGAGTGCGTTAATTTTAAGGTAATAACAATCAAACATAGGCTGCCTTTGGTTTAGTATTTACTAAATCACTGAGTACCAACCAAATTTTTTTGGTTTGGTATATTGATTTTCATAATTAAAAAATCGAAAATCTGAAATCGAAAAAATCTGAAAGAAGTTGGTTGGGTTTTGTTTTGGTAAAAATCGAAAAAAATTGGTAAACTTACCGATTACTGAAAATTATTACTAAAAAAAACCAAATCGATTATTACCGAAAAAATTGAAATATATATAAAAAAAAACTGAAACAATTATCGAAATTTAGTTATATATACTTATATAATACTATTATGTTAGTGGTACATTAAATATTAAACTATTAATATCTTAAACAACTATAAAAAAATATAATTGTATAATATTATCATATTAATATTTATCAAAAGTATGAGTTAAAGATATATAGTTATTCTCTAATAAAGTAAATATTATTATTTTTAGGAAAATAAGAATCTCGTCTTTAGGTAAGTAATGCATATATATATCTACTCATATTTATCGGTATATATACATTCTAAATTAGAGATAATTACAAATTTAGTCCACTTATTTTATACTTAGTTCAATTTTGGTCCACGATTTTTTTAAAGTTTTGTTTTGGTACACTAATTGTTTCACTTGTTTAATAAAGGTGCATATTTGTTTTCTTAAATTTGTCTTGCATTTTACCTTATCAAATCTCAGCAAAATTCAGAAAACATATACTTGTTTTAAAGTTATGCATCTCCTCTTTACAACCATATAAAGATCATTTAAATTGGAGTTCTAAAACTCAAGATAATTAGCCCTAAAGTAGGGTATCCGAGACTATCAATTTTTTCTAAAAAATTTTCAGATTTTTTAAACTTCACCAAACTTCAATACTCTTTGATTCTAATACTCCAAATTGGTTTCTATGACTAAGAAATGATGAAATATAACTTATACTTCAATTATAATTGAAAAAAACACGACCAAAATGATTTAAAATCATAACTTAAAAAAAAATCATGGATCAAAATTGAACTAAGTATAAAATAAGTTAACCAAAATTGAACTAAGTTATGCATCATATTTGATTAAATTTTAATTAATATTGGTATTTAATAATTAATATTATTATAATTAAACTGAAAATGAACCGAAGATATACTGAAGTAAACTGAAAATGAACCGAAGATATACTGAAGTAAACCGAAAATGAATCAAATATATACCGAAGTATATCGAAAATGAACCGAAAGTATTCGATACCCAAATTACCAAAATCGAACCGAAAACTAAAATTTACCAAAAATACCGAATTTTTTTGTTTTGGTTTGGTAAGCCCCAATACCGATTCGAACCGACCGCTGGGCAGCCCTTCAAACATCACTATAACACATAAATTTAACTTCGAGATAACTTTTTAAAAGGCCAACCCTAACACAAGTCCAACCTATCCAAAATAAAAACTAAAACTAAAATAAGCTCAACTCAACGAAAATAAAAACTGAAACTAACACAAGCCAAAGCCATCAAAACCCCTTCAGCAAGAGCTAAACTGAAATGCAGTCTGGGAACTAAAACTGAGTCAGAAAATTAAAATTGCTACTGTAGACAAATTTGCACTACACTTTAGACAAACATAAGTTTTATTACCAAGAAACTAAGAGAATTTGAGAAAAAAAAAATCAAAACGAACAAAACTATAAAAAAAAAAAAAAACGAACTGAAACTAAACTAAATAAGCTAAGTGACCTAGAGGTTACAAATGTTATCTTATTGTTACATTTTAACAATAGGTGTACTAGAGATTAAGATTCATGCATCCTATGACTAATTTATTTTAAAATCATTTAGTTGCTGGTCTGTTTTAGTGCTTGTATTCAAGTGGAACTTATCTGTGTTCTTTAGCGTTCTTTAGCAGGATATACATAAATGGTTTTCATGCAAGCATCCTTTTTTATTTTGCAGATTTTTTTTGTTTGTGTAGTAACAATTAATGACATTAATTCTAATGAACTCATGAGGAAAGAGATTATGTCATTTATAATGAGTTTGGTTAACTTGTGTCAAGCTTGAGCTTCTTTCTTAAGGGCTTTTTTAACTAATTGTCATAGTAAATTTTACCTTACTCATCACAACAAGTATGAGTGCTGATATGAGGTACCTGGATCAGCCTTTAGCACCCTCTACTACCAAGGTCTTTTGCAAGGTAAAGGAATCATCTTTGCTGATCAGCAGCTGATGACTAGGGAAGAAAATTGGAATTGTTCAGAGCATATGCTTTTGATGTATACATGTTCTGACCTCCAAGTCTTGACAGCACCACCGGGTCAGATCTGGCTCACTTGTTCAAAAGTGGCTCAATTGTTCAATATGTGATATGTGCTTGAATTGCTTTTTCTTGTTTTCTCATAGGTTGAGTTTCCAGAATTGTGCATAGCTCTAGCTACTTTTTCAGACACTATAAATGGTTTAGAATTGTCTATGTTTCTTTAATTCCTACTTCACTAATTGGCATTCATATTGAGCTGCAGTGAAACACTCATCTAGCCATAGGTACAAGTTAATGCAGGTTTTCAATGATGAGCAGACTTTAATGCTGAGTGAGTGCACATGATGCTTGAAAACGGATATCCTTTTGAAGTTTGGATTGAAATTATTATTATTATTATGGAAAATCTGTACTGCTTCCAATTAAGTATGTTCATGGAAGAAGGCATTGAGAATACATTTATGGTGTCCAATGGGATAACAAGACAGACTCAAACAAACAGTAACCGAGTCAGAAAGGACTACAAGCATGAAAATCAAAACCAAACTCAGCAGTAATACACACACACACACAAAGTGGAAAAGAAAACAAAATGGGGAAAGAACAACAGATCAGATCTTTGTATATGCACAAGGAATAGCATACTAACATAGCCATCTACAACCTAATTGCGCCAAGTCTCTGCGAACCAAGTCTTTGTGATCCAAGTCTCTGCTTTGAATTGTTGATGCTGATAGATGCTGGTGGGAGGGAGAAGTCTGAGTACATATCCAAGAAAAACTTGTCAACAATGTCAAGGTACACCGGACTTTTGAGGCGCGAATAGTAGTGAAGTGCCTCTTCTACATCCAACACTTGTTCCACATCACTTGTATCCACCATTTCAAATTCCTTCATCCTTTTTGCCAAGGCATAGTTCCCTCCATTCTTGTTCCCCAAAAAAGACTCTTCTCTTTTTCCAATCTGCTTCTTGTCCTTTAATCCCCCTTGATGTTTGCTCTTCTTAGGACTCTGCCTTGCATACTCAATGAAGCTTCCACTTCCACTACATTCATGATCTTCTTCCTTCATTGGTTCTTTTGAAGCCATGATGCTGTTACTATCTGATCTCTTGTTTACCTTATCTAGAGTAGACTCCCACTCATCATAAAAATCAGTGTAGAACTCATCTGTTTGGTGATATTTCAGGTCACTCCCACAATAGAAGGGATTGAAGGCAAGGGTTTTGGGTAATTTTTTGTACCCTCCAAAGAAGAATGACTTGAGGTTTCCAAGAGTTTTGTGAAAGAAGATCTTGCTTTTATGTATGGTTTCTTTTAGCACCACCATCTCTGGCTCTTCTGTTGCTCTGCCTCTTGTGTAGCTCTGCCTCAGCCTACAACAAGAGACAAAACTCCAATCTGTTTGAGGTTCTTCTGATATTTACTTCAATACACTAATAAGAGAGATTAGACGGTTCAAGTTTCTTAACTAAGGTTACATGGAAACATGCATAGACAATGGAATCTAAAGAGAAAACTTACTTCTGTTTCTGCTTCCACTCTCTCTCTCTCTCTCAAGATAGTGACTAGTGAGCATCTGATTATATGAATACAGATCAGAAAGCCTGTCTTATTTTATGGCTTTGAGAAAATAAATTAAAGTTTGTCCATATATTTGGTGGTGGGTAAATAGGTTATAATATAGACACATTCAAGTTATTTGAAAGACACTAACTAAAAGTAGATTAGGACAATACGGACGGCGGACGCTGGGGTCCAATAATATTTTGGATTTTTGTTTTTGACTACTTGTTGTATAAAGTGCAGTGGCATTGATTAAGATGCAAAGTTAAAAGTTAAAGGTTTAGTGGGTTGGTGAATACATATTATTTTAATTAATTATTGTTAATTTGTTAACCAAATTTTGACCCATGTGGGCCACAGGCCGAATGGTCCTGATTGATCATTGAACAGGTCTGTCCCACAGTGATAAGAAATATGATGCCATGATGCCAAACCATTGTGTTCAAGACTTCAAGACTTCAAGTACACTAGCAAGCCTTCTCCTAGATCAAAAGTCAACTTGAAAACCAATTGGTCAAGCTCAACTATTAATTATGTCTCTAATCTATTGTTTCTTCAGAAAATAATTTCCTTACATAGGTGAGTCCCTTAAATTATTAATCTTTTTTTTTTTTTTTGTTGGGGAAGACTTGAAACACTAAAATGATTGAACTATGTCAAGGCCATGGCATAGTTGAAATCGAGTCGAGATATACATTGATATCGGTCCTTTTCAAAGTCGAAACATATTAATTTTCTAAATTATTAGAAAAGAATTTAGCTTCCTAATGTAAATGGGTTATTTTACGAAGAAGCTCTTTAATGTCTTGCAGGTGAATAATCCACATTGCTATTGAATTATAAGAATGAGGTTCATGGTCCCTGTCTGCAAGGATGGTACCATGTTCTGCTGATATCAGGATAAGGTGCAATTGGGTTTCTGCACACTCAAGTCACTGTCTCACAGTTGCCATGCTTTAAAACTAAGCCTCCCTCCAACCTCATACATTTTAAAATCTATTGCAGTCTGCAGAGGTATGGTAAATGGATAAGGATCCTCTGCCAGGGTCTCTCTGTCAGGTTTGTACCAGGCTTTTGATCTTGGCCATTGAAAAGATCCAATGGTCATCACAACACTATATTTTCAAGGCCCACTTACCATAATTTTAAAGCCCACCTTTATTTATCTTTTCACATCAAACGTACAATACAAAATACAAAATACAGTACAACCGTGTTTCATATGTTTGGCTTCCTTGGTCGATCACCATTTTCCCCTTCCATGGCTTCTCTGTCTCACTCTCTAATCTCAACTTCTGTCCCCTTCATCTCGTCTCCCAGATCTAAGAATTTGAAATTTTTGGGTATTCTCTCAAGCTCTCATCTCCTCTCTGTTCATCGTCATAGAGGCATGATTTTAAACCCAACTGCCATTTTTTTTTTGTTATTTTGTATTTCATGTATTGATGTGAAAAGATAAATAAAAATGGGCCTGAAAAATTATGGTAAGTAGGCCTTGAAAATATGGTGTTGTGATGACCATTGGATCTTTTCAATGGCCAAGATCAAAAGCCTGGTACAAACCTGGTAGAGAGACCCTGGCAGAGGATCCTTATCCATGGTAAATGATGTTGGCCTTATTTAAAGTACACTAAATACATAAGATTGTGACTTCAGAATGCCAAGTTAGGTTTGGCCATTAATGTACCTACTTTCCGAACTGCAAGAAGAGCCAGCTAACTCTCAAATGCAAGAGCTGAGTGTAAGAAGCCTGAAAATTCTATGCATGCTACAGTGCCTTCAATGCAGAGTGGAATGAATATATTTTTTCTATACCTCTGAATTTTGATAACCAAAATTGATCACCTTATTCCAAAGCTGTAGAGATTGTCACTGAACATTAGCGGCCTAACTTAATCTCATCACACATCATTGTTAACAATCCTAACATGTCACAATGCTCTCCCTAATTATGATTTATTTGTGTAGTTTTGTTTCAGTACCACTGTTACTAATATAGCTGCTCCAGGTCCACCCAACTAAAACGAATATCCAATAGAAGCTATTGCATGGCTTTACAATATATGTTGCGTATAATACAATCAAGTGAATACATCTTCATAAGATTTAGTGAGCATAGACCCATGCTTCTCTTCTAAACCTCGCAACTTCCTCAATATAACTTACTGCTGAAACTATCTCCTCTTGTTTTGTTTGAAAAACTGATGCAACATCCTATGAGCTTCACCATAATTAGTTGAAGTAACGAAGCGATCCTTTATCCACTGTGGGAGCTTGCTAGTTGGATGGCCAAAATTTTGTTTTGAGGAATCAGATGCGTACCGTGAATCAACTAGTAAAATTGCTGCATAGTCATTTATATGCCGGATTGCTCTACCTGATACAGGCAAGGAAAAAACGCATGTGAAGACAATTGAATGAGAAACTGACTTGAATGTGCATACATCAGTAACAAAACAAAGATAAGCATATGAGTGCAACTGGATGGCACACAAAAGGGGCCGGCCAACCCTTGCAGAACCTGATCTTGCACAGATCAGTTATTGTGCTTAAATCAATTTGGCTGGTTTTGCCAACATGAAAAATGAATGTATAAGTAAATAAATAAATTATATATATAGTAGGAATATTTGGAGAATCATATTTGGCAAGTTTAAAGATGGGCATTGGGGTTCCTGGTTTGACCTTATCTTATTCTAGATTATTCACGTATAGTTTCAATAAATCATCTTTATGGTTTGTTAAGCTTCTATTTTTTGAAAGATATTTATGGTCGTAAGAAAACATACCAATGGACTGATTTACAGCTTTCATGCAAAGATTCTCATAATAGTCTTTTCCTCTGTGTCTGCAGCTTCTGAGGATGTCAAACCCTGCATGTTCTCCGCTGTAAAGTTCATTACAAACTGAAAGACTGGGCGGCTTAATGGAATTTGAATTTCCCAGTCCTTCAATATACTTCACCCTCTCCATCAACTCAATATCAGAAGGGCTAGCATAGGGCAGTCCAACCATGACTATACACCGACCCATCCCATCGCTTAAGTTGATGCCTTCTGATATCTTACCACCAACAACAGCAAGAAGTATTGCACCACTCTGAGAAGGATTTTCTTTCCATTCCCCAGTATCAATTGTTTCCTTGTATTCTTTGAGAACAGATTCTACATTTGTATTCTTCCTAGGCTCTCTAAACAGACGCTTCTTCTTCTTAATCCTTTCAAGGATTCCCGCAGCCTCCCAGGCATCATACACTTGTCCTTCATAATCAAATGAAGAGAAGAAGACAACAATGCCTTCAGGAACCACCGTCACCAAATTGCAAAGCAAAAGCCCTAGCTCCTGTATCTGTAAATTCAAGCCCATCAATGTTTAGTCAGCCACCATCTATTCCAAATTCCAGGAAGAAATAATCTTTCCACTGTCGAACTGTGTATTTTATTTAAAACAAAAGAAGAGAGAAAAAAATAGTGAATACATAAAATAATGAGACTAGCAACCAATATAAGGGGTGACCACGGTAATGACTTTCAACTGAAAACAGTTGAAAGAGAGTAGTTTCTATAAACAATTTCAGATAAGATTGCAATATACTTGCCATGATTGATGATCTTCTGGAGCTGTAGCTAAAATCAAAAGACTGACCAGAAGGGCCACGGGAAACTGCAACTGGCAAAATGCTTTCTGGGGGAACAATATGACTACAAGAAAAGAACTGCAACTGGTTCGGTGGTAACCAAGGGAAAAGTCGCTCCCTTGTTTCTTCTATAGGTTGCAGAGTTCCCCCAGCCAGTAGTACAGCATGTGCTTGATCCACAATCTGCATGAAGTTCAGAGTTAATGTTTCACAACTGGGACAAGAATACTAGATCATTAAATCCCACCACATCAGAATAAGAAAATTTTGGCAAACCTCAGAAAAAATCTTATCACCAGTGAGCATAACATATTTTATGTACCCTCCTTGCTGCCCAGAGCATGTTGGTCTAGTCCTTGAGATGATAATCCTCCCATCACCATCTTTGTTTGTCAATGATTGCAACAAATCAGCTAATGCCTGGAAACTGGACAGAGTGCTTCTGTCTTCACTATCATTAAGTGCCAAACTTTTTTGAAAGTTAGCTACTTTATCTCCATACCCACTGACCTAGAAAACCAAGTACATTTCCACCTATCAAACATGCAAAGAGCAGGGAAGATGGGTAACAATATATAGTGGGAACAAGGATTCACCTTGTGCATGATGTTGCTTTCCTTTATATACTGAAGCAATTTGACCAAGTTGATGTTGTCTATATTGAGGGAAAATAAAAAATCATTAATGGTCATAGAGGATGTAGATGTGCCATTTGCTCCAGAAGCCTTTTTTTCAGTATCGTGGCAAGAATCTTTATAACCCGTGTCCTCGTTGAGTAAAACGTGGAGGAAAGCCCTAGTGAGCACCGTGAGAGTTTGGATATATCTACGATTTCCAGGTCCCAATTGATTGCAAAATCTTTCAAGGTACTTCCCAATGTGGCATTGCACATCCTCCAGCTATAAAGAAGCCAGGAGAACCGTTAAGATATCAGACTAAACTAAGTGAAGACTTAAAACACTACAATATATCAAACTTGTCTACTATTCTATCATTGGATCAGATAATTTGATACAGCTTGGATTTAGGCGAGCAATCAATGAACACCAAAACCAGATACACAAATCAAATGACAAGATTGTCAACTAGCTTTTAAGATTTATTAGGTCAACTAAAGTTCATTATTACCTGTGACAAAGTGATTTTTGAGTCGTACATACTGATTAAGGAGTCAGCTAGATTGTGAGCCTCATCTATAATAACAATACTATTCTTTAATTTCAGACCAAGTGATTCACGAGATGATTTTGAAAGGAGAGATTGATACGGTAGAACCACCAGATCAGCTGCAGGAACCATGCTTCGGGAGCCATAATATGGGCAACTCCTCATGCTTCTTCCAAGATGAACAAGATCTTCAATATCCAAGGCCCCTTGTTGAGACATCTTGCTCCTGAATTCCTTTTGTAGTTTAGGTTTTCTAAGCATTGGGCATCCACAAGAAGCCTTGTTCCTGCGAATCCTTCCTCCTGCACCTAAGTTCTGCAGATCAACACTATCATCAGTCAAGAGAAATCCCAATAACAGAATGAGCTAAGAAAGCTATAGATCATATGGTGCTTTTGATGGCTATCAAGAAGATAGGGGTCCATTTCAGCCAAGATATATGCGCAGTATAAAAAACTTGTTAAGCCATGCCCGATATACATGAGTTCAGTTTTCATGCCATACAAAACAGACCAGTTATATCCATTGACCCTTATCACTTAACTCAAGTCTTTCCAATTAATTCTGAACCAAGAGCTATATTCTTTAGAAATTGGTTGAACTAATTGGTGCACAATCATATGTAGATAATTTAGCATGATTAGATATTCACAGTTACAAGGGAACCAAACATTCAATTATAACACGCATCTGTTCTTGTATTGTCATAAAACATGCAGCAAGAGTTAAACAGATCATCTTCTATATCACATATATGACCACGCATTTCTTACTTTTTTACTTAGTTGATCAGGCTGGCTTGCCGTGGGACAAATTTCAGATTTAGCATTGGGTATCCAAAGAGCAGAATGCAGGATTAAAGAGCTAGGACCATATAGTGATATCTAATCATGGTAATATGGTTTGCATCTACGACTTCACAAAGAAAAATGTAGCTGATTTAAAGCACTTCGTGATAATTGAGTACAAGGGTAGATTTTACCAAAAAAAAGAAAAGAAAAAAAGCACAGAATGTACTGTGAAATAATTCTAAAGTAGAAGACAAAAATAAAAGTGATCAAAGGCATTCAACTAGGAAATCCATAACAGCCTGATTAAAAGGCATTAAGCACAAGTGGTATTCAGATACAAAAATAATTAGCTACAGAATACAGAATATATATCCAGAAAAATCCAACCATGTAAGTTGACAAATGTCCTGAGGCCAGTAAAACAAAACCAATCAATTGCATGAATTATAATTTATGGGATTCTAAATGGATACATTTGTTACCTTGATTTTGGAAACTTCTTTATTTTTGTTCTTTTGAAGCTCCAAACAGCGTTCATTGATGCGAGTTGAGCTTCCAAGTTTCAATACCTCTGAAACCGATGCCCCAGAAGAATTTAAACAATATACAAATTCTAATCTAATATTACAATGATAAATTCCTTACCTTCATTAATGCAGAAATTCTTCCTTGAGCCTAAACAGACCACCTTCATCTCATTAGCAAAGACTGTCTTTCTTAACTCCTTTATGAACTGTGAAAGCTGTGAATGTGTCCGACTACAAAAATAGACCTGCAACTTCTCTTCCCCCTCATCTTCATCATCATCAGACCCATATTTTTCATCTTCTTCATCACTCGATGAACTAAGAGAAACCCCAAGAACCTTCCTCTTTGACTTCCCACCACCCGGAACTCCTTCCTCTTCACTTTCATGTTCTTCCAACAAAAACTCCTCATCACCCAACTCCACAGCATCATTGCTCATTTGCAAATCTTTCCCCTCTTTCTTTGTACAAGAATCATCCTCAACACTCCGCGAGAACAAATCTCTACACTTTTCATGGTTCCTTCTCTTATCAGCCTTTCCAAATCTAATCCCATATTTCTCCTTCTTCTTAGTCTTCTTCTCCTCGCCCCACTTGTCTTTGTTAATAACAGCATTTCTCATCCAATCAGGTTCATCATCTGACTCCAATCCACCATCTTTTGCACAATTATGATCAGATTCAACCCTTTCCTCAGATTTCTGTTGTTGCCTCGTATCAACCACCCATTGCAAAGCACTACAAATGATACTTAGAGTTTTCCCAGTCCCTATTGAAATACCAATGATTTCAAATCAATCCCAATAGAATAATAAAAGGTAAATACTCTAGATTTCATTTTGGGGCAAACTGAGAGCAAATTTTTGTTTTCATTTGGTTCCCACTTTATCCTTGCAGTCAAACAGTGCATACAGTCAACCAATTCAAATAGCAATCTTGATTCATAACATAACAAACCCAAAAAAGAAAAAACACAGGAAAATGTCACTGATGACTAAAGCAAAAAAATAACATATGGGTATCTCAACCAAACTCATAAACTCCAACTTTCCATAATGAAGAAACAGAAACTAGAGAAGGAAAATCAGAAACATGGAGAGAGATTGAGTGGTGACTGATTACTCACCTGTGGGGCTTTCGAGCATGGAGAGACCTCCTTTGTTGAGAGAGTGATAGAGGGCGTTCATGAAATCAATCTGGATGGCGTAAGGTTTGAATGGAAATGCTGGGAATTTTGGGGCCTCCCCATTTTCTTTTTGCTCTTCCATTTTCGTCTCTGCTCTTCTTCTTCGAATTGCTTTGGTAGGTCTCAGTCTCTACTACTTTCTATAAACTAGTCTGTAGGTGGTATGAACTGTGAAGGAACTCTGTTTCGCGCGCCTTCACTTCACTCCCGCCAGACCAAAACTGGGCCTTTTATTAAAGCCTCTATTTAGCACTCATTAGCCCAAACAAGGGCATGCGAATATGCGATGATTTAGACATGTTTGATCACTATACAAAAAAACCCAGCCTAATGTTTTTATTTGGAAAATAGGTGTGGCACTTGGTTCTCAAGTCTTATCGGATGAAACACGAATGACCGAGTGAGTTAAGCAAATATACGTGTTATAATTTAAATGGATTTGTAACATTATGTTGTGTTAAGGTTACGACAATAATTTTTTTAACCACACTATTATCATATTTTTTTAGTTACATATTTTTCTATATGGTTACATCAATCACCATTTTTCATTTTGTCAATAAAATATATATTATTTTAACTAAAAAAATTAAATCTAATTTTTTTCAACCAAACAAATAAAAAACTAATTTTACCTTTCATATTTTGTTTATTTCATATCAATATTTTTTCCTTATTACAATTTTAAAAATTCCATGGCCATCGTCTTGTTTTCACGTTGGGGTGGGATGTAAATAAGTCGAGCAAGGCTGAATATTATCGTGCTTAAGTTTAGATTGTCTTAATTATATAGAGTTTGAGTTTGAGTTGACTTGTTTCTTACTCGAGTTGAGCATGAACAAGCCAAAAATCGAGTTCGAGTTGGATCAAAGCAATTTACATGGCTAAGCTCAAACAAGCCAACAATATGAGTTTGAGCTGGATCGAGGGAATTTACATAATCTTTATCGAATGATGCACCCATGCTTATTTGGCATAGCAATTATCTTTGACATTCTTAGTTCTTTTTGGTACATGAATTACATATTTAACATATGGCCACTATAATCTATACATTTTTGTAACTTAGATCTTGTAGAAACTTGATTTAAACAAACAAAGGGTTTAAGGCAATAGAAACCCCATAAAAGCAATACAAAACAAACTAGAAACCAAAATAGCATGCCTTCATATAAAACAGGTTGTTCATGAGCTTTATGAGCCTAACATATCAATGTTTAAACTTGACTTGTTTCTTAAACGAGTCAAACTCAACTTACTTTAATTTTTTTTACAAGCTGAGCTTAAATTAGCCAAGCTCAAACCGAACTTGATCAAAAATCGAGCTATATCAAAGTTGATTTACAACCCTAGGAGCATACACCCCTTGATTTTCTTTTTCTTTTTAATATTTAAATAATAACAGTTGAAATGAATGAGGGCAAGATTGGAACTTTCTCAAATATTCGGGAGCTGGGTGTGGTGATTAAAGTTGTTTGGTGTGAAAACTTTTACAAGAACACTTGCCAAAAGCCCAAAACAGCATTAAGCTAAACACAGATGGGCCTAGGATCTTCAAGAAGTAACTGTAAAACTAATTGTGACGGGTAAGCCCATAGAGTTCGGCCCAAAACAGCATCAGCTAGACAGCTACGTACGAAGTGGACTTCGTTTACCCTAAAACCCTCACACTCGCTCTCATCATATATATCTTCGTCTCTCCGCCGCTCAGTAGTTCTTTAGCCTAGCAGAAACTCCTCCATCCCACCAGCTAGGGTTTCTCTGCAACGATGGTACCCTCTCCCTCCTTCTCCTTCCTCTTCATCAATTTGCTTGCACTGCGTTTGTTTTGGTAGATCGGTAACCATGTTTGAAGTGACTGATTGATTGTGTTTTTGGTGTGTGAATTTTTCACAAAAATGAAAACAGGGTAAGGGAACAGGGAGTTTCGGTAAGAGGAGGAACAAGACCCACACCCTCTGCGTCAGGTGTGGCCGTCGTAGCTTCCATCTCCAGAAGAGTCGCTGCGCCGGCTGTGGATTTCCTGCTGCTCGCAAGAGGAAGTGTAATTACACCTCTCTCTCTCTCACTCCCACTCTTTTGGTCTTACTACGAATCTGGGTTGATGATTCGTTGTTGTACTTAGCATTTCTATTAAGGATTTTGATTACCCAGAACAGGAAGTTTACATTTTGATCATGATTTTTTCCTGTAATGTCTTTATTTTCCAACGCTTATTTTAGCTTGGGTCTGAGTTTATTTTTATGGGTTTTGTTGCTTTTTGGTATGCAAAAATAGATAACTGGAGTGTGAAGGCCATCCGTAGAAAGACCACTGGAACTGGAAGGATGAGGTATCTGCGCAATGTGCCTCGCAGATTCAAGAGTGGCTTCAGAGAAGGTATTAATCTTATCATTTATATTCTCTTTTGATTATTATTATCTTGCTCTATTTGTTCATATTGATTTGTTTGCCTTGGTCTGAGTTTTAGATTTACTTTCATCTTCTTATTGGGTTTTTTGTTTGTTTTAAATTTGGATAGGTACTGAAGCAGCTCCAAGGAAGAAGGGAGCAGCAGCAACTGCTTAAGTCTTCAGAAGGGTCATTTTGAGTCTCATTTGGGTACCCAATTATAGCTTTAGAAGGCAATTTATGATTTTGGACAAGTTCTATAAGAACAATGTTATTGTTTTGATGGGTGTTATTAACTTTTGCTGCTTTAGTTGTCATCTGAATTTCCTTTTAATATTTAGTTGCATTCAGTTTTGGACAAGAATGAATGAGACTACTGTTGCCCGCCCTTTTTAATTACAGAATGTTTCCATGATGTCTATATATCTTTTTTTTTTTGTTGTGTTTGGTTGTTTCGACTTGTTCCTGTGAGTAGAATGCTCCATGATACACAGAGTTGGGATTTGAATTTTCATTTTCGACAGCTGCACAATCTGCTTAGTACATTTTCAGTTGGGATGTTTCTGAGCTTAGGGGTATTTGGATTTGGTTTCTGGAGCTGACTGTGTAGTATACGAGAGAGTGTGTTGTATGCAGGTTTTTCAGTCACTCTAGTCTATCTTATTTCTGCAACAAAGCATTTGCATATACTATTTTGAGGTTTGAGAGGTTTATGGTTTATGGCCACCTTTACTCTTCTTTTTCCCTGTTTTTATCCGGTCATCATTTTCAATTTTTTGGCTGCTTTTGGGCTTATGCTTTTATCTAGCTTGATACAAGGTCGACATGCCTGCAGGCTGAGTCATGTGAAATCTGTCATTAGCCGGAAAAGATGACTTGAAAAATAGAATTTGGTTTGGACACTAAAAAGTAAAAACTGTAATTGATTTTTGGCTTGCATGGAATTCTGTAGATGTTCTCTGGTTTGGTTGGAGTCAATCGAGTACTGATGTAAGCTACTTTCAATTTACTAATTTAGCTACCCATATCATGGAATATAGAAACACTTTTTGAGCATAATGAAGCATCTTAATCACCAAATTACTCCAATATGAAAACATATACCCCAATATTACCTTCATGTCGGTTGGCATTCCAATTTGTGTGGCTGCTCAATCGTCTCTGATGGGATTGTAATTTGTAAAGCATTATACAGGAGTAGTACAATACTCTCCCATGCTAACCTCTATTAATGTTTCTCAATTGTAGCGTAATGGCCATTGGAAATGTTTACAAGGTGTCCAAAACTTAATTTACAATGTTTGGTTGTAGGAATCGAATGGGAATGAAATGGAAGTAAATGATGGCATCGACTCTATTTTTCTGTTGTATATTGATTCTTTTGCTTTGTTGAGGAGTGAAGGGGTAGGATTTGTTGGGTAAGCCGTTTGCAATCAAAGTGAGTTACAGCAAGTTGGATAAGTTAGGTTTTAGTAAATTTTTTTATTGTCGAAGATCTTGAGTTCCATGGGGTAGAAGTTTGGTTCTTGCATCCCGGGTTTGCGGTCCTAGGTTTAATTTAGAGTTAGGTTCAAGTGAAATGCAAGAATGAAATCCTTGCTATAATTTGGGAAATAGAAATGAGCATTCACCACCAACGATTTGGTCTTGATAGTTGTTTTTTTTTCTCTTCTTTTTTCATTGTAGAACATTCGGATCATGGAATTTCTTGATCTGTTTGTGGTAGCAATATGTGGGTATGTTGACTAGTTAATTTAAATGCATGGAAAGTCAATTTAGCTGGAGGAATAATCATGAAACAAAGGATAACTCAGGTCCTCGAAAATGTAAGAGTGAAGAGGAGTATTGAATATGAGGTATTGTATATTTGCACTAGAGTCTCAAGATTTACATTGAATCTCCTCAAGATGCTAAACTAAAATGCTACTTACAAAATTCAGACAAGAATGAATTGAATCTCTTGGCGCCAATACAAATGAAGGGCAACAAATTTGGATGCACAAAAAAACCAAAGCAGACAACACAATCATGTTGTCAGGCTATTTTCCTGAAGAAAAAACCAAGCAGAGCAATGGTTGTTGTCTACTATCAAAATTTAACTTCAAGTATGATGACCCACTATTGTGCTTTAAACTCGCCAAATTTATGCTTTTCTTCATGCAACTGCCTAAATACACTATCCAGCTCTGGATATGCTGACAGAAGCACCAGCTCGATAAGGTCAAAAGCCAGTTGTTTCACACAAACAGATGACTAGGCAAGAAAAAAAAGTTGTTACAACTCTGCTAAAATAATCCAGATAAGTCAAAACACATAGAAATAAGAAGATATAGACACTGTTAGCCTTCTTAAAACAATAATAATTACCTGAAGAAAGTAATAGAGATCCTTTGCACACTTGTCATACTCCTTGCTACCAACAAGACCGACAATGGCTGCGGGTGCATTATCTGCACTCAGAAAAGGAAAACATGAGTATGTCATTGGTATCCCCAATATTACACAGATTTGAATAGAATATAGTGAAGGTAAGTGTAGAAACTAATCAGGGGTTTTTCAGGACAAAATAATACCAATCATTAGTTCATAAACAAATTTTGCACGTCGGTCTGCCTCCTGTTGCTGCTGCTCGTCAACTCTAGGTGATGACATTTCTGTATGTTTCTGGCCCTGATGTGAATTTTGCGACAAGTTGGTAGATGGTGGTGGTCTTCGCTTTGGATGTTTAGTTATAAATATTCCATCAGGCCAAAGTATCTATTAAAACAAAAAAAAAAAGAAGAAATTAAGTATTAATTTAAATAGAAAACAAGATGTGAGCAATCAGAACTCATTGCATTCTAGGAAGCAAATGGCATAAGAAAGGTACCTGCTCAACTCGCTTAATCCCGGAAGCAACCACCAATCCTTTACGTAAAAGCTGGATTTTCTCTATTAACCAGTCATCAAAGGCATCACCCATTCCTAGCTGTAGTATTTGTTTGGCCACCCAAAAAGCCTTCCGCCTATAGTTTAAGAAGATGAAAATGGCACTACCATGTCAATTTGTTGAACTCAATATCATACTGGGATATACGGCATAATGAGAGTCATATATACAAAATACCTGATCCATCCACCATCTTGGACCTGAAAAATGACATCTACCAAGTCTAATATGGGAACACTTAAATTTGGAGGCACCCACTGCATCAAATAAATGTTTGTTTTAGATCATAGAAGCCAAACCACATCATGATTAAGTAAAATAACTAAGATTATGAGTACATATCTGTTTCAAAGTCTAAGACATATTAGACTAAAACCAGACAAAATGAATGGAGCTTAGAGAATACCTCTGTAGGAAGGGTAGGGTTTGTAGCAGCATCAAGAAACAATTCAGATTCTTGTTTTTCTCTTCCTTTCATGGTCTTACCCAAGTTTGTTTCATGCTTTTGTGCTCTGTTGTCTAAATCAGTGCCAGAATTATTGAGTGACTTTCCAATTTCTTTACCAGGATTTTTGACTGGGGAAGAAGAGCCTTTTGTGTTCAATCTTAACTCGTCTACCACAACATTATTCTTCAATTGTAAAGCAGAATCCCTAATTCCACTGCCTATATGTTCCCTCTTCAAGGAAAATGGATCAGCCACAGGCCCATCAAAATTTGAAACCTTTTTACTCTTTTCAGATGGCTTATCATCTAGGTGAACTAGAGAATTCCCAAATAAAAAAAAAATTAGAATTAGTAAAAAGAAAGGAATGAGGCTAATGAATTCAACATTATGCATTAACTGATTCACCTGACAGTGTTTCGACTATAGAAAAGGAATTTGTAAATATGTAAGTCTGCATTGAAAAGATATAAACGATAAGTGTTTCTGCCAAAAAGACAAAGATTATAACCACCTCCCCTATTATCCAAATCAGTAAAAGAAAAGAAAATTACTGAACCTGGGAGTCGACACTTAGGAAGTCCCAAACTTCAATGGATCCTGAAACTGTAGGAAGCTGCATAAGCTTCTGAGGAAGAACAACACATAAGGGTTAACGCATGATTCAAAGATAAGACATGAACATTATCAACCAGAAGAGAGAGAAACAAGGTTGCTATATACACTGTCCACATAGGTTAGCTGCCTCAAACTCACATATATAATGGTTGTGTGTGTATGAGTTTTTTTTTTTCAAAAGAAACAACTTTTATTGATCACCTTATATATGATACAATAACTGTGGACAAGGAGTCCACAACAGAACAAACACTGCCTATGAAAAGACTGATAGATTACTCCAGTTTCCATCTCCTCGCATCCAATCTTGAATTCACTAACCTGACTCTTTCTAACACCTCCAACAATGAAGATATCTCCCTTATCTCCTCATCATATAAATTTCTTCTAAAACCATAATCCTAAATCACCGCAAAATTATTCACGGTAATAAGTCTATTGTTGATTTCTGAATTCTGATATCTAGATAAACTGAACAGCCTTGGAACTATTTAGAGGTTCAAGATGGACTTAATATTTCAATTCAGACTGGAACCAGTCCAAAATGTTTTCCAATATGCCATTATAAAATTAAATTCCAAATTTGGAAGAAATCCTAATATAGGAACAAAATCAAAAAGGTATTTGAAATTCCGATTTCCGATTGGAAAATTTTGAAATGTTCTATACATGTCCTGACTCTATATGCTTATTCTAACATTTTTAATTGGAATGTATTTTGGAATTTTTTTTCCAGGAGCTTCTATCCCAGTCCAATCAACTCTAGTTGAGTTCCAACTACTCCACAAACATGTATATTTGCAAGTTCTCAGTCCATCACAGGACAGATTAATGCAGGAGTTTTTAATTAGCCAAAGGAATTAGAGGACCTAGCAGGTAACGACTAAGCAATGTTGACATCACAACAGGAAAAAAGACGGGCCAAGGAAAGAATCTTAATCAGAGAAAGGTTGAAATTCCAATGAATCTCAGATGTCAATTTTACTTTCAGATCATTAAGTTAACCAACATGTTCAAAATTAAAGAATTTACAGAAAACAGAAATCAGGCAAAAAAAAGTGGGATTGAGTGGTTAACCTTTAAATATTCATCAAGCAATTTACATCGTTCTTGAACAACAGGTAAATCCAAACCAGTTGACAGAAAATGCTTTGGCGGCAAATGAAGGTTATACTCTGGAAACTCTTTTAGACGCCGATGTAGCTCCTCAAAATGACGAAATCTGTAGGGGAAAGAAACAATAATGTTGAATTACAAAAGTAAAATGTGAAAAGTATAGACACCATCTGTTTAACACATTAGAAAGTTATATAACATATCACTTAAGGATGAAAGCAGAAATTTCGAGCACAATCTAGCACCTTCTTTTGATTGACCAACTATTATTATTTACATCTGTAACAGATATGGAATATACGGCAAATGTTCTTGAACCACTCTTCACGATATTTGCACCCAATACCTGCAACAGGAAATGAGCTTACATGCTTTGCAGATAACAGTATATCAAAACAAAATTGAGCATGCAGAATCAAGACAAACTATTAAGATTTCTAAGGTAAGTACCTCACATTTCAACTTGAAAAAAGAATCCACTGCCAACGAATTTTTTAGGGAATTAACAGCCAGACTATGACTCTTCGAGCGATATATAGAGGGTGCAGATGAAGAAGTGGCTGCACCACTGTTAATTCTACCCAAACCTTCATTCTCAGAATCATCGCTGGATTCCTCAATATTTGCATGTCCTTTTGCAGAATGAAGTATATCCTGCCCATCTCCAGACAGGAAGCTTGTTCTCTCAACCTCTTGCCAAACAGGGACCTTCTTATTGCTTGGTCTAGATCTTTTCTGGCCAGACTGGGTCTTAGGAAATCTATGAAAGTGATGAGTCCCTTTACCAGTTTTTTTTGCACCATGGCCTTCGGAACTTTCAAGTGGGTGATGAATGTGAGTTACAGCCATATTTCTATTACTTCTACCATCCCAAACCTTAGTTCCAGGAGAACCAAGACCTGTTACACTGTCTGTTTCTTCATCTTCAGAAGTATAAGAAGTACTGCTTCCTGAGTCAGCCTCCTCCAACAGCATGAGGTTCTCATCATCATCTTCTTGATACAAAGCAACTGGAGAGTGATTTGGTTTTAAATGAGCTTCAGGGCGGAAAGAGGTTTCTACCTTAAGCTGATTGGTACGTCCAGAGTGAGAAGTGCTTCTCTCAGAAAGATTGAGCTTAGGTGCAGTTTCCTTATCTTTGGGTCTAGATTTTGCCTTCATATGATCCATTGTAATTGACTTCACTCCGGAAGAACCCTGTGGGACTTGCTCAATTATCGGATCTTCACCTTCCTTCTTTCTGTAATTTCTCCCTTTCGCCCACATGTTTTCAAAATTTTCAGGAGCAAGGGCTTGAGTCTTTCTGCGAGACATCATATCTAGCATATCTCCCCATTCTCCTCCAGAGTGGTGCCGTTCTATACCTCTTTCGTAGCTAGTCTGGGAGTTCATTCGCAATGAGCTCCATGAACGGGAAGATTGAGCATCAATTGAAAGCAACGGATCTTTTGATCCATTCACATTTTCTGTTGAAGGTGTGGCAGCAGCAGTTCTGGACTGGCCATTTTTTAATTGCACAAGTTCAACACCAGTAACAGAAGGATCTAAGAACCTAGAAAAGTGATCAGATGAAATCTTTGAGGACCCCTCTGGTTTGGAATGAGATTCTTCTGGTACCGTGGTAACACCTTTAGCCTCAGTCATTTTTATGACCAACACTTCAATTCTTTCATTAATAAACCTGTCACCATAAAATTGAAGAGTAATGATTAGAGCAGAGCAGCAATGCATAAAAAAACGTGAAGCAAAGCAGAAATAATGAATACCTTGGACTCGCCAAGTTTAGGACAGGTCGCAATACTGCACAAGCAAGAAGCTCTCTGACAACATAACGGAACAAAGTGCACTGCAGATCTTCATGCTTGAATGTGAAAGAAATAAGACCACCCATCAGATGTTGCAAAACCTGCAGAAAAATGGTACAGAAAATAAGGTCACCACAATTGAAAAAGAAGATAACATATGAAGGATCCATACCCTTAACCCCCTCCAGGTAAGATTTACAGATTGACTAAGACAGAATTAAGGATCAATGAAAACAAACAACCTTGTGCTCCGCTTCAGCAGAAAATAAAGCAGGATGCAATTTGTTTTCTGCAGCCAAGACAAGTTTTAATTCTATATCTCGTTTTTCGATTGTTAGCAATCCTGATTGTTTCCTTTCAACCTTTGCTTGTGTCATGCGAAAAAGCTCCAAGTGAGTGCATATGAGATTAATAAGATCCCTGCACAATCATAAACATTAGATCTTCAGTAATCATTCTATTATTTCTTTTATAGCATATTGTTGGACAGTTTAGTAACCAGAACCTTGTAAGAAGGTCAATTAGATTTATATTCCTCATGCGTGCTGAAATTTCCCCAAGAACACCATTTATGATGCGCACCAGTTCTTCTGGACCATCTCTATCTGGTGTTAGACGAGAATACCAGAGATCTGTAACAAACTCAGAAACTAGGTGTCTAGTGAACTGATCTATAGCTTCCTCAACAACAGGAGAATTAACTTTCCTTCTCCACTCAGACTTGTCAATAAGTTTAGGCCATTGAAGAGGTTTGTTTTGAGAAGTAATATTTGCTGAGGATGGTTTGCTGTTGTATGCTGCAGCTTTCCTTCGCATCTCGTAATCTAGTGCTAAATAACGAAGGATGACAATCAAGGAGGCAGCAGCAGGCAAGTTGACCCAAACAGAGGAGCTTGTCACTGAAACAAACAAGAACAATAAGCTGCATTCTCAAGGCAAGGAAACAACATGAACACCACAGAGCAAGAATTTCTGTTATCCTCCATCATTAGGATGGCTTCTAACACAAGTAATCAAAATTTCAAGGCACACCCTTAAATAGTGGGAGACATGAAAGAGCTGAAGCATGCCATCCCCAAGTAGATTGAATCAGGTTACTAGATTTTCAAGTCCAAATATGTAATCCCCACTAGTTTGACCTAAAACTTAGATACATCATTAAATGGAAGATACTGGGAGATGAATATAATTAACTAATCAGCTCAAGTAATGGAATAAACAAGGAAAAGGTGATCACTTGCTTATTCTAATTGAAATATATCTTAAGCCCATGTCACAGAAGTTGATACCATGAGCCTAATTAACCCTGCTTAGCTCAAAGCTCATTTAGAGCTTGCATACAAACCTAAACAAGTCGAGCATAACAGTTGTTTCAATGTGAATACTCTCATATTTGTTTGCTGTGCAATGCACATTGACACTGTAATCATCACAGAGACCAGAATTCAATAAAACAATATTTATCTAAATTGAATATACGCAAAATGAAAGCACAAATACTTTAAACCAATACCCAATTTTCTTTCTTAAGCAAAAAGGAAGAAGAAGAAGAAGAAGAGAAAGTGACTTACAAGACATGAGGTATGACAAGCCAACAACGCAAACGGCGAGGAAGACAATCCGCTTCTTGGCTTCCTCGACGAGGTCACGAATGGCCACTTGCTGCCTTTGTGTGCTCATTTCCAATCAATCCCAGAAACCCAAATCAATCGAACCTTCAATTAAGCAAATTCAAGTCCCGGATCACATCGGCGATCGGTTCCTCCAATACCCAAAACGATTCGAATCGAGTGCATTACGATAGAGGACTGCGGATTAGTGTTTGATTGGTGCCAAGGAAAATGAGAATTGGAAGTGAAAGAGAGGAAGAGAGAGAGAGAGGTGGAGTAACGGTGATTCGAAGGGTTTGGGTTCAACGCGAGGACCGTTAGGTCTCGATGTTCATTGCTCTGCTCTCTGCTTCGCTCTTCGCTCTCTCTGCTTGCGTGGGGGTTTTTTTTTTTAATTTACTCTTTTCTGTCACTTTCTCTTGCATACTGTCTATTTGATTTATCCGAGTCTGTCAAGGTGTGTTTTGTTTTGGATTCTGGGATTGAAATTTCAACTGCCCAGACAAAGACAATATTGTCAAAACTCAAAAAGCATAAATTCTGCACTTGTATAGTTGTATGGGGTTTAAATATTCTAAATTGCATATGGGCTTATATATTATGGCATATGGCATATGGAATAATCTTACCGGAAATGATTGATTAGTCCAACCATTAAAATAAGGATCGGTTTAGTAATTATAATTAAGTATGAAATAAAACAGTTGAACATTTTATAAATTATGTTATGAAAAATAATATGGGTACAACCGTACAAAAGTGATTTTTATGTATTTGATAAATATTAATATTAAAAGTATTTTGATTATATATGATAATTAAAATGAATATGATGGTAAAAGCAATATCAAAGAAGTCTAGTCTCTCTCCCCATTAATTGGGAGAGGTGTCAAGATTGAATCTCTTTTTCTCTTAAATAATAAAAAAAATATTTGTTGTTAAAATGGTCCACCTAGATTTTTAGCATGATAACTCGGCCCACCTTTTAAACTTACTGAGAGTTGGAGATAAGCGCTAGCCAATGGTTAATATACTTTGTAAATAACTCGGCCCACGTCTTATAATTATACGTAGTTGAGGAAATATTTTTTCTTTTTCTTTTGCTTTTCGTTCTATTAGTTTTCGTCCTTCTTTTCTTCAAGTTAATGCATGATTTGGCCAAAGACCTTTTAATAAAAGAAAAATTAATATTCTTCCATTTTAAATTTTAGATATTAAATTTTTCTTTGAACAAAAAGGTCTCTGGCCAAATCTGTATTAACTAAATGAAAAGTATTATTTTATTAATGGAGATGGTATACTTGATCAATGTAATTAATGGGCATGAACTAGCTAGGAGCATAAGATTTGGAGCAAAACCACCAAGACTTGCAGAGAGGAGGAATATATAGCTTACATGTCCGCCACATTAAGCTCTGGAAACAAAGCTAGCAAGACACAAATATGTCTTCTACATCAATGATCGAACACTCTCGCTCATCTAAGGGACANATTATTTAAATACACATTCAATCTTCCTTGAATATCAATTATATATATAAAAAAACAAACGGCACAAAAATTAAATGTGACATAGTCTAATTAATTATTAAGGAATATCTCTATTTGAACATGGGTTATTTCTCAATATGTTCCTATGCGCTCGGTCTATAAAAATCATAAATTTATTGTTTAGATATTTATATAATCAGAAATGCTCCTCAATATATTAAATTTAATATGACTTAATTCTCTTTTTAAGGAAAGGGCAATTCACACACTAAGTTATAGATCTCCAATCAGTATAAAATTGACACTATTAGACTTAATTGTATTGAAAAACGAAGTCGATAGGAGGGTCAAAAACTACCGAAGACAATGCCACCATTGTGTTTGATGGTATGCTTTACCTGAGGGTAATCTCACATTCTTGAATGGGGTTTGTGTGCTTTGGTTGGTACATTTTCTTTACTGGGTATTGAATGGAGTCTCTTTTCTCTTATTTCTTGTGCCAATGCAAGTTGTAGATGCTAAGCTGGCCTCCTATAAGGTTGACAATCCTATTAATGCAGCTATATATTCACCATGCACAGACTACCATGAATAGGGGTCCTCCACAACAATCCCAAACGGGACTTTAGTCTAGTTTGCTATTCTACACTTTTCTTTAATATTGTCATATATATATATATATATATATATATAAGCTTTAACTAAATTTTATTTTCCTTGTAAGTTAACATATTAGGTTAAGATCAATATTTTGAATGGCATCATCTTTTTGCAGGTAGTCCTCAACGAGGACAAGGTTATGGAAGCATGGGGCTTGAAGTGTCTCCGATGTGAAATAAGTAAGACACCCCTTTTTCAAGTGTTTCATCAAACACTCTTTGTTTTGTTCTAGAGAAACCTTTTTTTTAAATGCTAGCTTGACTTTTCATACTTAGTTAGAGAATATATAATTCCTGCTGCAGTAGGGAAGGTATGAAGATGCATGCAAACAGTAGCAGAGCGCAAAAAGAGAGTTCAAATACTTGAGTCTGAAGGTAAGGACTCCAAGTCCGATTGATATTTTAATTATATATGCAAGGTGATATGCTGTAGTTAACCTCAAAGATTGGCAATAGATGATGGCATTGTTTTTCGAATATGCAGACTTCTTGTAATTGAAGTATTTTCAGTGACTCAATTAACTAGCTATAATGTTTTGCATAAATGAACGTTTTTCCTAACCTTCAATATTAGACTGAGGTCCAGTAATTGTAAAAAGGGATGGATTTGCCATTTCCACTATTAACTTGGTCACAACATTAAGAGGAAAAATAAATAAATAACAAAGGAGCAAACAGACTAAACACAAAGCTTGGAACAACATCAATCCATCAATCATAGCAGCAGCTGTTCATCTCCTGTGACATTAACCGATGCTTGCTTCTTAATTGGCTCTTTGCCTTGTCCAAAACAGAATTCCTCCAAACTCTCTCTTTCTTTCTTTCTTCCTTTGTTAACTTCTCTTGATCTCTTTCTTCAGGTAGAAAGAAACGAACACTGATCTTATCAGTGGTAGACACATACAATATTTCTTCGCCCAAATTGTTGTTCTTACTCGGATTAAACTCGAACAAGTTCTGGAGTTTCTCGTTTTCCTCCATGTGTTTCTCAAATCCATCACCCAAAAAACTCCTCAGAAACCGCAGCTGAATCATTCGATACCACAATGAAAATGTCAACATTCCTTTTCTTTTGATGCTTAAAGATGTTTTTGGGCAACGAAAACTCTCAAAATATTTCACAACTTGGTGATCAATTTTGTTTGCACTAGTGATCTTATGATCACTTCTTGTGTTCAAGAAAACACGTCCATGCTTAAGTTTGTTTAACACATTCTCTCTCAGTAATCGTCGCATGTGTGAATACTTCACAAGACTCGAATCCTTTGCTTGACTCCAGAACTTGTCAAGACTATCTGTTTCGAATATCAAAGCTAGTGCTTCACTAGCTGCTCCGCTAAGGAATCCATGCTTTTGCGATCTAATAGGTCTGAAAAGTAAGAAATAGCTCCTTTCCAATAGTTGTGGCTGAGTCTCCATCCCTCCATGCTTGTAAGAAGAAACAACCAAGCATACCACCCAGCAACTAAGCCTATGACATGAAGTGATAGCTCCATCTCTCTTGTAGAACCCTTTTTTATTGAGTCCAAGCATTTGTAGAGAAAAGTAGCAAACTAGCTTCCAGCAAGTCTTGCTCCAGTGTAGTAGTCAAGCCCTTGATTATTGAGGCCAGTGCATGCTCTCGCTCGAACCCTCTTTTCTCGAACAAGCCTTCTAAGTAAGGAGAAACCATCGTCGTCGGGGAAGATGGCCGAGTAATTCTTTTCTTGCACTTTTGGGAGTTTGAAGGCGGATGAGCATCTCTTCTAATTGTCATGCATGTTGGATGATCCCCTGACGTTGTGTAATCCTTTTGGAAATTTAAAGCTCCAAGTAACATAAAACAAGATTTTGGTGTTTTTGTGAATTGAAGGTGGCTTAAAGGGTGAATTTAAATAGGTTCTGCTTATTTCCTATACCAACTCTGAAACGGATTCATTTCCTGATTCAAACTAGAAACCTCAGGGCTTGTTTGATATTCTATTCAAAAACTATTTTTTGTTTTTAAAAACCAAAAAACAAGTTTTAGTCAAGAAAACGTGTTTGGTATACCATTTTTAAAAACAATTTAAAAAAAAAAAATTCAAAAACATGCCTCTTTTTAAAAATGATAAAACATCGTTTTTCTCATTTTTTTTTTTACACTTCCTTTTTTCTTAGATGTCATCATTTTTTAAATTTAAAAATTGTTTTCAAATTTCATACCAAACACGTTTTCAAATTTTAAAAATTGATTTTGAAAACTCACATTTAAAAAAAAAAATCTTAATTTTTGAAAAAAAAATTTGAGTAGGATACCAAACAGGCCCTTAAGTTTCCAACTGTACCAAATCCTTGTTTACCTTTTTTTTGGGCCAATTAACTTTGTTTACCTTTAATTGTGACAACAATAAGATCTCATGCTAAATTAAGTAGGAATTTTTGTAATTTGTAATGACAAAGTTTTTTAGCCTTTAGATCTCTTAAAATCTAACGGTTTTAAACAAAAGTGAGTTATTTGGGGTAAGTATTCATACTTGTTGTGTATCATTTTACAAGTATTGGGTTTGTGGATTATTATGACTGTGTGTGACTGGTACGTGCAAGTCTTCCTTTTTTATTATTTTCTTTTTATTATTTTCTATTTTGTGGGCTGATGGCATTTTTATTAGATTTATATAATTTAAATCTCACAATTAATTTTATGATAATATAATAATACTAAGATAATATCATATGATAATATTATAATATTAAGATAATATTTTGATAATACTAGGATAATATTAAGATTTAAATATTATTAATTTTAAGATAATATTAGATATTTTTTAAATTAAAAATATCTAGACAATATTTTTGGAGCTCAATAAAAAAATAAAAAAACAGTAAAGTATTAGTCTAAGAGAGAAGATAAAATATTGGACTGACTTGTGAAGCTCTTATTCTAGGATTTGATGACTGAGGGCCCGTATAGGCCAGCCAAATTCGTAGACTTGGAGAATGGGCTGGACCAATGGCAAACAAAAATGTCCATGAGCCCATATCCCATGACAAAAGAAGGGACACATTTGGAAGAGTAAGTGATCAAAATGGATGTGTGTTGGTCTTCCATTTATTTAAATATATGTGTTCATTATGAATTTCATTTCTTTTAAATACTAATATGTATACATATTATTTGGTAAGTAAATTTGACAATAAATTTAGCAAGTCTAACGGTAACATTATTATTGTAAATATGACAAGGTAGTTGTAGAATGTGTGGTAGAAATACTCATACAAACATGACTTCTTTTTTTAAATGAAGTATCTTTTCATGATATGTTGCTGTCACATTCATATTATGGTCAAATATTGGTAAGAATGAGATGACTATTGACACATCTTTAAAATGAAAAAAGTGAAATATTGCAAATACCAACTCTTGAGCATTAATAATTTTATTATAATAAATGCTTAAAATATTGCAATTATATGAGATATTGGGAGAAACTTAATACCGGGAAATGTTGTTGTAATTTAGTCACATATATATTGGTAATTTTATTATAATAAATGCTTAAATATGTTGACATATAATTTAGTCACAGAAAAGATAGAATTGAAAAACCTAAGTAAGACATTTATAGGAGGACCTTCGATTAGTGCGACACAAACGGATGTTGAACAAAGAAGAATTATGTATCGCTGCGCTACCGTCATCACTGCCCTTTCCATGAAACATTTTGACAAATTCTATAATTCCAAATGTGAAAAGCAAACTGAGAAAAGCTTTTCCATTCTTGCAGTTGTTTTGATTTACAATTATATCTCTCTTAACTCTTGCTCAATGTGCTTAAGAGAATCCGATGTCGAATTCCCGAACAGCGAAATTCTTTTGAACCAGTTGGGAACTTTATCGACCATCTTATCTATGAGTTCGCTTCCAACTACCACTGCGAATTTCTTGAAATTCATCATCACAATTTCCATGGTTGAAGAGCAAAGAGAAAGTATAAGCATTGTAAATCATTTTTTAGCCAAAACAAAAACCAAATTCATTAATATATATATATAACTTATATAGGTTTTGTTTGGGGCCAGAAAATGACTTATATAGTTATATATGATGTATTTAAATTTTAGACTTAGATTGCGTTTATTGGTGAGTCTTTTTTTTTTTTTTGGTCAAACTTCATTAAAAAAGGCACCAAGTTAGGAAAACACAAAGCGGAAAAAGGCCCAAAACAGAACAGTAGCCCACACTACTAGAGGACCAACTCAAAAAGAGATGGGGTAGGCAGAGCTAACAGACAAAGAAGAAGAAAACAGAAAAAAGAAACCCTAATCCGAGAGGAAGGAGGAGCAGTCGCCGCCACGAACACAATGCCGCACCCATCTACAAAGGGTCGTTGCGAGGTGAGCCATGTTGAGACATGCACTCCAGCATCCAAACAACAACCAAATCCGAAAGAAACCCCCAGATAACACAAAGATACAAATCGAGCAACAATGGAAAAAACTCAAATAATAAACTTAACCGTCCAAAATGGCAATAACAGCCCCTGCAAGATGAAACAAACACACGAACATGTATGGGTTAAGGGCGACGGGGGTGAACCGCTCAGCACCCACAGAGACGGCATATGGCCGGTTAGGCAGGAAGAAAGTAAGTCCAAATTTGGGGTTTTAGGAGTGAGTCCAAGTAGGATGAAAAAATGGTTAATTTCAGTTTAGTACCTCAAGTTTGCTTCAAATTTCAATTTAGTACCTCATGTTTAAAATCTTACAATGTTATACATCATCTTTTCAATTTATTGCAATGTCATACCTTCGTCGGTATGACTGTTAAAAGATCTATTAAATGCTGATGTGGCACTTACGTGACACTCCCACAATGCTGACTAGATGTCACGTGGTCTGACAACATGACACATCATGCTAAGTAGTATAAAAAATAATTTAAAAATAATTATGTGGTATGATGTGCCATGTTTCTAGATTTTTAATTATTTTTATATCACGTGGCATGACACAGTCTGTTGTTAGACCATGTGACATTTAGTAAACATTTTGGGAGTGCCACATCAGCATTTAACAGATCTCTTAACAGTCATACTGACGGAGGTATGACATTACAACAAATTGGAAAGATAAGGTATGACATTGTAAGATTTTAAACATGAGGTACTAAATTGAAATTTAAAGCAAACTTAAGGTATTGAACTGAAATTAACCCATGAAAAAAATAAAGATTATGGAGGGGAAGTATAGAAGAGAAGAGAGGGCGATGAAGGTGGAGGTATGAAGATCTAGGGTTTCAAAAAAAGGGTTGTAGGCAAGGAGTGAAATTTCGAAAATTTCGCTGAAATTTTCGTTTTTTTGGGATCCCGAAATTTTATCACATAACCACGAAATTTCGGTAATATTTCGGCGAAATTTTTATGTGAAATTTCGCTGTACTTGTTGAAATTTCGCTGTACACCCAGCCCCCCCCATTACTTCACTTCACTTCACTCTTCACCTTCCTGACTTCACCTTCCAAGACCCAAGACCACCGGCGCATCCCCCACTCGCCGAACATCCTCCACTCGCCGAAACTACCTAGCCAACACCATTCCTTGGGGTGGGATAAGGGTGAGGGTGAGGGTGGGCTTATGATGGAGATGCCGAGAGAGAGAGAGAGAGAGAGAGAGAGAGAGAGAGAGAGAGAGAGAGAGAGAGAGAGAGAGAGANATAAATAAATTTGAAGTGTTATTTATATAATTATTAATTAGCAACCCATTTTTTTAATAGTATTTGCCTACAGCGCGCATTATATTCACCTTATATCACTTGAAACCTACTATATAATTTGATTTTTTTAATATTTTTTATCAATGTAGTAGATAATATCTTAAATAAACATATAGTCAAGTTTCATTCAAAATTTCTGTATTTTGATAACAATTTCCGTTGTTTTTGTCTAATTTTGTCAAAATCGAAATTTTAATCGAAATTTCCGCTAAAATTTTCATCGAAATTTTCATCGAAAATTTCTTCGAAATTGAAATTTTACTCCTTGGTTGCAGGAGAAAGAGTAAGGAGATAAAAAGAGAAAAGGAAAAGGTGAGTCCATAGATTAAGCAGCTAAGCAGCTAAACAGCTAACATAAACAATCGATATATATATATATATATCCTTGCTAGTACGAGTACTTGAGTACTTCTTATTTGGTTTTGACTTAGACAGCAAATTCTTGTAACGACATACTAATAAAAAGTCAGAACATCGTTGAGTTTGATATTTTAAATGGTTGCAGCATTAATTATTTAATTTTTAGGATATATATAAGCAGATCTTGGCCTTTCATTTGCCTGATGAAATGGCTTGTTAACTGAATAATGCTTTCCACACGTGTAATTAGAATTATTAGCATCGGAAGTTGTCGAATTATATATATATAATTATATATCAATGGCACGTCTATTTATTATTATTTTTTTTTACAAGAGGTGCTGAAGCTCGAAATAAGAATCTAAACAACTACGTACAGCTCTAAGATAAAGACTAGGAAGTACTAAGAGCATCAGCAAAAAATAAAAATAGACTTTAAGAAGAGGGGGACAAATCAAATCAATAAATATTCAAATCTCTTCTCACATTTAAAAAGGCTAAACAATCGGCACAAAAATCGATATACATACCTCACCAAATAAATTAGCAAACCCACCAAAAAGCAGCTGCAGCAAAACTAAACAGAAAGTGAGCAACATCAATCTCCTTAGGAACAAGGGAGAAGACAACCAAGAGGAATCATTTTCTACTTCAACATAGTTACATAGCAACGCAATGCCACTTCTATTTAGCTAGTGTACGTTGAGAAATTTATATGTATATATATATATCAATGCCACTTCTATTTAATTAGCTAGTGTTGAGAAATTTTTAATTAATCTCAATCTGACCTTTAATAAATTATACAAAACAATTAATTGTATATATAGGACTATAGGAGCATATAATTAAGTTCCCAAGGAAGTCCACTTACAATAATTTAATGAATAATTCATCCTTAATTTTGGGTTAATTGCAAGGTCAAATTGGCATGTTCCATATTAAACCCAATTTAATTAACAAAAAAGAACCAAATATATAGCACAATATTGCAAGTTGCAAGCCAAATTGCAAGTTGCAAAGTCATTATAAGCTTTTCTCTAATTAAGCAAACTTAGTTAACTAACTCCGTCCCAAGAATTTGTTTGACAAGTACTTTTGGCTCCAACTATCTCCTAGAGATACGAGTCATACAACCTATTCCTGAAACCTCAGATGTGGTGGTGCATACGACGCCGTACGGCCAAAGTTAAGTAAGTACAACACAGTACATTCTTTGATCTCTTCCTCCTACCTGTCATGCATGCAACGTAGGTAACCCTTCTTCAAACTACATGCATACAAATTATTGTGTCTTTGCCAACACGTACAAAAATAGGCGAATTAAAACACAACCTAAAACTTGTCTTGCGCTGCCATGTCATCGCCGGCGGAGTCCCCTTTCTCCGACTATGACTACTCTCCCCCTCCGCCGCCTCCGGAAGAAGTTCAATATGAATCGCCACCAGCGCCGCCACCACCGTCGGTACCATCGTCATTGGAGCTGCCATTACCGCCTCCGGCCGGAAAGGGGGGCTTGTCTACAGGAACTTTGGTTGGGCTGATTGCGGGGGGTGTGATAGTGCTAGTTCTGGCTGTTGTGTGCTCTTTCGTGGTTTGCTATAGGAGGAGGAGGAGCAAACAACATAGAGTGGTGGAGGAGAGTTACCATGGAGAGCCTCCGCGTGAACCCAAAGGTGAGCATCTAGTCTCGTTAATTAACTTGTGGTTGTTTTCAAATTTTATATCGTCTTAATAATTGTATACACATGCATAATGTACACTACATCACATTAGTATGTCAAGTTGTGTTGTATACCGTGACATTTGATATTTGTATAAATTTACAATTAGTAAAGCAGTAAGTACATACATAGCTGATATTTTTAATATTAAATGATTGATCAGTCTACTTCAAAGATATTCACTTAAAATGTTAAATTTTAAAAAGTTCATTAAATTTCTTGAGCATGATAAGTCAATCCATTTTTAAAGTGAGTGGCATTTTAATTTGTACAATGTTGAGTGCTTAGCCCTCTTTTTTTTTTTTTTTTTGGTACTAGACGGAAACTGCTGAACAATAACTAACAAAAAAAAATATAAAAACACATTTGTATAATATCATTTTTATATCTTATGATTAAAAAACTATTGAACAAAATGTTCGATGTTCGACAATTTCAAAACAAAAAATGGCACCGAGCTGCCGAGCACTCCACTCGTTAAAAAGTGAGTAGTTTATTGACCTATCAGACTATCCATGGTTTTGGGCTTAGAAGAACCCATTTTCTAATACAAATTATCCACAAAAAGAAATGCAAAAGTCCTACATTGGTTAACGCCTTTCTATAATATATTAAATGTTTGTTTTTTGTCCATTCAACTGTTGAAGTTAGTTCTTAGTTTCTTACCAAAGTAAAGTTTTACTACAAGTGGTATAGCATTTTCTCCTCATATTCATGAAAAGCACTCAATTCTTATATTTAATCCCAAGTAAAAACAAGTTTATTCTTGTTAAAATATAAAATAAAAAGCTGTTGAAATTAAATTTCCAATTTCAAATGCTGTTAATAAATGGGGTTAATGATTGAAGAAAGAATTACTGCTAACAAAAAATAAAATAAAAAATAAAAAATTGTTAGGAAGTCGTGACGTAGCAAAAGGCATATAAGTATAAACGGTCTCTATCGATTTCGTAATCTCTCTTAAGTTCTTAACCAAAAAAGCGCGGGACCCACCACGTTATTTCTCTCATTCTCCACCAACCGCCAAATCCCATCTGACTATTCTCTTTAGACAGTGTGGTCTTCGCAAAAAAAAAAAAAAACGGCGACTTGCTTCTATCCCTCGCCGACCTTGAACCTCGCCGGCGATGTCGTCGTCACCGCCGTCTCCGGCGACCAACGTCACCTCACCTCCTCCTCCGCCTACAAATGGTATCGCACCTGCTCCTTCGGCGACCAACGTCACCACACCTCCTCCTCCGCCTACAGCGCCGACCCAGTCGCCGCCACCACCGACGTCAGTGGCGTCCAACTCGCCGCCGTCGCCGCCAGGTTTGCCGAGGGGAACGCTGGTTGGGATTATAGTGGGGGCTGGGATTGGAGGGTTCAGCATGCTGGTTGCGGTGGGGATTATCTTCTGTATCTACAGGAGGCGGAAGAGGAGGCGAGCGAGACAGCATGAGTCGGGGAGTTTTCCGCAACAACCCAAAAGTGAGAGCTCCTTTTGTTGTTCAAAGATTGAAAACAGAAAAGCTTTTATTTTGTTTTTGTTTTGGAGCTTTTTATAGACCAACTGCTTAAAATTGCTATTAGACTGTTAGTTGTGAAGTTTAATGTGTACTGAATGTGAGTGTTTCCTGGAATTGAGTGAGCTGAGTTTGGTTGGAAATTGCTAGTATTTTGAATTGGGTGATGAATATCTTCAATTATATCTTCTGGGTTTTTGGTCATTCTTTGGATTTCATGGCATGGCTAATTAGTCAGCAAAGTGCTCTTTTTTTGTTGCAAAAAATGTTTACTTTCTATTAGAGCCAAGAGGCTAACATGTTGGTATTCTCACTAGAAGTGATGGTTGTTAGTTGTAAGATTCATTTCATGTTTTCTTGACTTGCTGTAAGTGTTAGACATTAGAAGTGATGCTTGTTAATCTGCTTTCACATTAGAAGTGTTAGACATTAGACATGTCAACACACAGTAGTATGCAACTTCAACCAAAGTTTTATGATTTTGAATTTTTGAATATAAGCATTCAAATTGTTAGTGATCCATTGGCCTTAGTGACCTCAGGGTTATGAAATCTATAATTTATGAAACTTCCACTAACCGTGACATCTGATCCACGCCTCCAATTAATTCAAATTCTATCCTGTTCTTTGATTTCTCCAGATGACCATTTTAGCGTCCCACCTCAGCATTTGCAACACAATTATGCTTCTCCATTGACAGACAATTATCCAAAGCCAACTCCTCCCCCAGGATCCACTCCGCCAGTACCCTCTTCAACAAGTAGCAGCTTGGGCTCTGAGAAACCACCCACAGCACCAACTTCTGGCCTTGCCTTTGGATCACAAAGCACATTTACATATGAAGAGTTAGTGATAGCAACAAGTGGTTTCTCCAATGCCAATCTCCTAGGTCAAGGAGGATTTGGTTATGTGCATAAAGGAATCCTTCCAAATGGGAAAGTGGTTGCAATTAAGCAGCTGAAAGTTGGGAGTGGACAGGGGGAGCGTGAATTCCAGGCAGAGGTTGAGCTCATTAGCCGTGTCCATCACAGACATCTTGTTTCACTGGTTGGGTACTGCATTAGTGGGGCCAGGAGGTTGCTTGTTTATGAGTTCGTTGCAAATGACACCTTGGAATTTCATCTTCATGGTAAGTCTTTTCGGTGATTAATGAAACCGAAAGGTAAATGCCAGAATCTACAATAGAAGATTAATGACATTCTGCATTTCATAGCAATAAATCAATGATACAGAATCTTATCAAAGAAAAACATTGCAGGAAAAGGGAGACCAACTATGGATTGGTCAACCAGAATGAAAATTGCTGTAGGCTCTGCAAAAGGATTGGCATATCTCCATGAGGACTGTGAGTTTTCTTTGCATATACATTGCAAACCATAAGAAAATTTCCTGGTCTGTTTTGTCTGCCTTGGAAGTCACTTACTCCAGAGCTACATATATCTTCAGGTCAGCCCAAGATCATACACCGTGACATCAAGGCAGCTAATATTCTTATTGATGATAAATTTGAGGCAAAGGTAGATTGTGATAGCTTTCACATTTTGATTATTCTTGGTGACCTTTCAAATGTATCAAACTCATGATGTTCTTTCTGGATAATTGATCCTGATTTACAAAGCTAAAATTGTAGTAGATTCATGATTCATTACCAAATCTCATAACCACTAAATCCCAAAAACCACGCTTTATGTGAAAAATATCAATCTGTTAAAGTTTTAAGGCATGATGGTCAATAAGATATTGGGATAACCTGAGAATTTGTTTTGGCCATGACTACCATGTTTTCTTAAAATGAGAGAGAGAGAGAGAGAGAGAGAGAGAGAGAGAGAGAGAGAGAGAGAGAGATGTATGTATTCTGAGGGCTAGTGTTGTAACTATATAACCAAATTATTGATTCCTTTTCTTCCCTCCCCTATTCCCCTTTTCAAAGTAAAGGAATGCATCTCAGTTGAATTTACTGGCTGTCCGTATAACTTTAACCTAAAACCTTAGTAGTGCTGCTTAGCATTTTAACAAATAAATCCATCCTTAAGATGGAGTTGAATGTTTTTTCAATTTGTTCTCAAATGCTCATAATTTAACTCGTATCTTGTATTGTATCTGATCTTCTTTTCAGGTTGCAGATTTTGGACTTGCCAAGATTGCTTTAGATACTGATACTCATGTCTCCACTAGGGTCATGGGGACTTTTGGGTAAGAGATTGTCTGCATTACTGTTGTACACATAGCTTTACTGGTGCCATGCTGTCTAGTTTGGGTCTGAAATAAAAGAAGTTGACTGTTTGGGCTGTCATGGCTAATTTTCTAATCTAGTTTCATTTGTTTGCTTGTAAATCTACTACATGCAGTTACATGGCTCCTGAATATGCATCTAGTGGAAAGCTCACTGAGAAGTCAGATGTCTTCTCATTTGGGGTCGTGCTATTGGAGTTGATTACTGGACACCGACCCATTGATAAAACTCATTCTTTCACTGATGACAGCATGGTTGAGTGGGTATGTATACAATCTCTACTAATTCCTAGCAGTTCAGCGATTTATGGTAGACTGGTAGTAGAGCACTGCAGTCATGGCATCTGTCCTTTACTGTGGTGTTTTTGTGTACAGCGAATTATTAAGCACACACCTTTCCTTCGATGAATCTTTTCATATGCTTTTATAGAGCCCTCTCTCTCTCTCTCTCTCTAAGTTCAGTTCTGCTGAATATTTCTTTTAGTACAGGGTATTGTTCAAGTCTTCTGTGTTGCTAACTTTTTTTCTGTTTTCACTTAATTCAAAGCTTGAATGGCATGGGAAAGGTGATAAACATTGTTATTGAATTTCAGGCAAGGCCTTTGCTCACGCAAGCATTGGAAAATGGCAAATTTGATGGTCTTGTTGATGCAAGGATGCAGAATGACTATAACTCCAGTGAAATGGCTTGTATGATTGCTTGTGCTGCTGCTTGTGTGCGTTATTCTGCCCGACGTCGGCCACGGATGAGCCAGGTAATCTTACAAAGTACTGATGTTAGTTTGAGCTCCAAAATAGGTCAATTGGCTTTATTTATACCATCCAAATTTTTACAATTAAAGTGAGAATGGACTTAGAAACCCCTATAAACTTGTTAAATTGTTTTATTTCTTGTTTATAACAGTAAGCGACTTTGTTAACTTTACTGCAAATTTTTGACATGCTAATACTTTGTAAGGGTGTTCATTGGTCCAGTTGAATCTGCTATGAAAATTTTCTGACACCACCCATTTAGCTTGTAAATTGCATTACCCAGGTCCAACTAACAGTAGGCCTAAAACTAACCCCCCAAATCCGCGATGCTTGGTTTGATTGATTCTGGAATTTCATTCATGTGGTGGCCCAGCTGTAAAATAAGAGCCTCTAAAGAAAGTCCATACCGAACAGACCCATAAGTTGAAATCCCGAACCAACCTGGTCGGGTAAGATTGGTTGGTCAGTGTACTCAGATTTTCAGTTTGGTTAAACCTACCTTGTACAAGCTCAAACTTGTCAGTACTTCTGAGAAGCTTAGTGATTCCAATTTGACTGTCCCAATGCTGATTTTCTTTTTTAAGTTCATACATATACAGATTAAAAAAATTAAAACTGATGCATATAAACATCGTTCTGTATTTGGCATTTTATTGTTAACCTTCGTTAAATAACAGGTGGTTCGAGCTTTAGAAGGAAATATTTCTCCTGAGGATTTAAATGAGGGAATCATACCTGGTCATAGTATGGTATTCAGTTCCTACGGAGGAAGCACAGAATACAACAGTAGGGAATACAGGGAAGACTTGAAGAAATTCAGAAAACTAGCACTAGAAAGCCAAGAGCAAGAGCAAGGGACCAGTGAGATCAGTGGGCCCAGCAGTGAGTTTGGTCTGCACCAATCTGCCTCTAGTGGTGAAGGCCAACAAACCACCGAAGAGATTGAACATGGGAAAGTGAAGAAAGACACTTAGTGAAAGCTCTTGACAACTGATTCCTAGGTTCTTGGAAAATGCCCCTCCTTCCCATCCTGTATCCTGTATCCTGTATCCTTCCTAATTTGCTAGAATCACACACACCATAAGAAGCACCCATTCTGATGGTACATTTGGTAAATCAAACGTACTAAATGTTCAGCTAGATTAATGATTTTTGTCTGAGTTGCATGCTCAGTCGCTTGAACAATTCTCAGTGTTTCTTACCACCCAAAATATTGATGAAATCGGATCCCTAGTATGTTCATATGGAGAAATCTTTCGTCATAGTCCACAATTGGGTCCCAGATGGATTTGGCAGTGGAACAAGCTTGACATTATTTGTTGAAGTTGGGACCAATATAGAGGAGAAATAATTCTGTATGTAGTAGTTTGGTGGATTTTTCATTTATTGCATATATCAATAGTAGGTAGTCTTTGCTGATAAGAAATTGTGTTTTGTATATCTTAAGAAACAATAACAGTGTGTACAATGTATTTTATACAAGAGAAGAAGCAATCTAGATCCTAAAACTATGCCTAGCTTACTGCCTGCTTTATACATAAGGAAAGTATCAACGCATGATTCTTGGGATTGCCTTAATCAAGGCTAGCTGACTTTACTTCTTTCCTTAACACTCTCCCTCAAGTTGGAATATATATTAATGATACCCAACTTGTCAAGTAAAGTTTCAAACTGAGAAGAACTCAAGGCTTTGGTGAAGAGATCCGCCAGTTGTTGCAAAGTGGATATGTGTGCGGTTTTAATCAAGCCTTCTTGTATCTTTTCTCGAATTAGATGACAATCAATCTCAATATGTTTCGTTCGTTCATGAAATACTGGATTGGAAGCAATATGTAATGCTGCTTGATTGTCACAATATAGTTGGACTGGATGAGGGTGCTTCACCTGCAAATCATTCAGAATGTATTTTAACCATGTAATCTCGCAGCAAGTGGTTGCCATAGAGCGATATTCTGCTTCAGCAGTAGAACGGGCTACCTTTGTTTGCTTCTTGGTTTTCCAAGATACGGGTGACTGTCCAAGCATGATACAATATCCTGTGACAGACCTTCTAGTGTCTTGACAACGAGCCCAATATGCATCACAAAAAGCCCTTAATTGAATAGGACTTGTGGCTGAGAGAAGTATACCTTGTCCAGGTGTATTTTTGATGTACCGTAGGACTCGATGTGCTGCTTCCAGGTGTGGCACCCGGGGTTTGTCCATGTATTGACTCAAAATATGCACAGCATAAACCAAGTCAGGCCGTGTGATGGTCAAGTATATTAGACGTCCAACAAGCCGTCGATATGAGGATGGGTTACCAACGAATTCTCCTTCAGTCCGGTTAAGAGACAGATTTTGTTCCATAGGGGCATTGACTGGCTTGGATCCTAAGTATCCTGAATCCTCAAGGACATCAAGTGCATATTTTCTTTGGGACAAGACTATTCCTTTGTTTGAACGTGCAACTTCTATACCTAAGAAGTATTTCAATTGTCCAAGATCCTTCAGTTTGAACCGCTGGTTGAGGAATTTTTTGACAATTTCAATTTCTTGCAAATTGTTACCTGCTAATATCACATCGTCCACATAGACAAGAATAGCAGTGAAGCAATTATCTCGGTTTCGGACGAACAATGAGTAGTCGGCTTTGGACTGTTGATAGCCAGCTTGTTTGAGGGCAGACGAAAGCTTGAGGAACCACTGTCGAGAGGCTTGTTTAAGCCCATACAGAGATTTATGAAGCTTGCATACGCGTGTCTCCCCCTTTCGTCTGAAACCAGGAGGAAGAGACATATAAATATCCTCTTCGAGGTCACCGTGAAGAAAAACATTATTGACATCCAACTGGTGAAGGTGCCAATTCTGGGTAGAAGCAATGGCAAGAAGAAGACGAATCGTAACCAATTTGGCAACAGGAGCAAATGTTTCATGGTAGTCAAGACCTTCCACTTGGCTGTACCTTTAGCAACGAGGCGAGCCTTGTAACGCTCAATTGACCCATCAGGATTGAACTTTAATTTATACACCCATTTACAACCCACGGGCTTCTTGCCTGGGGGAAGAGGCTGAAGAGACCACGTGTGATTAGCTTCGAGGGCAGCCAGCTCGGCTTGCATTGCAGTACACCATCGTGGATCCTGAATGGCCTGGGAAAAAGATTGGGGTTCTATGGCAGCAGAGATGGAAGTAGTAAAAGCATGATGGGTAGAAGATAACCGATCATAAGAAATGAATTTAGATAAAGGATAAGAAGTACCTGGTGAGCCAACCAACGCAGAGGTTGATGATTGAGGGGCACGTGAGGGAAGAGAGACATCAATATGGAAGTCCTGGAGCCGACTGGGAAGTTGTGTAACACGTGTAAGCCGTGACGAGGAAGGTGCCGAGGTAGAAAAAATAGGTGGTGATGATGGAGACGCTGCTATGGGAGAGAAATGAGTCTCAACAGATGAAGGAATAGGATTGAGAGATGGAGAGATCTCATCATCAATAGCGGCCTCATCAAGGGAATTAGGAATGACAGGTGTGTTGTCTGCAGCGGAAAGAGTGGAATAGGGAAAATGTGTTTCATGAAATAAAACATCTCGAGAGGTAAAAATCCGTCCTCTTGATATGTCATAAACACGATATCCCTTTTGACCATAAGGGTAACCAAGAAAAATGCAACGCGTAGCTCTAGCATCAAATTTGGTGGGACGTTGATCATGAGTGGAAGCAAAGCATAAACAACCAAACACTTTCAAATGTGTGTAGGTAGGCTGTCTGGCAAGCAACGACTCATAAGGTGACTTGTTATGCAAAAGAGGAGTCGAAGTGCGATTAATGAGGTACGTGGCTGTAAGAATGGCCTCCCCCCAAAACCGCTTAGGAAGATTGGCTTGGAAGAGCAAGACACGAGCAACATTCAAAAGATGCCGATGCTTGCGCTCCGCTACACCATTCTGTTGGGGGGTGGCGACACAGCTTGTTTGATGAACAATACCTTTAAGAGAATAAAATTGAGCAAGAGTGAATTCCGGGCCATTATCACTGCGCAAAATTTTGACTTTAGAAGAGAATTGTGTCTCAACAAGATTAATGAAAGACGTCAAATATGCATGTGTATCAGACTTATGTTTCATCAAATAAACCCAAGTACACCTAGTGTAATCATCAACTATAGTCAAAAAATAACGAGCATCGGAAATAGAAGCAACATGATAACCACCCCAAATATCAGTATGAATTAACTCAAAAGGTGCAGTAGTAGAAATGGAACTTGAAGTAAATTTAGTTCTAGTTTGTTTAGCTAAGGGGCAAACCAAACAATCATCAATATCACAAGAGGCAATACTTTTGACAGAATGGGAAAGAAGACTCAAAGCTTTATTTGATAAGTGCCCAAGGCGCTGATGCCAAAGGCGAGACAAAGAAGGAGTCACGGCTTGAGTTGCATGACACGATGCCTCCTGTGGAATAACCAAGTAATATAAGCCTCCTCTCTCAGTTCCTGTCCCAATCATCTTCCCCGAACGTTGGTCCTGAATCACACAAGTTGAATGAGTAAACAAGGAAGAACAATGGGAATTGCGAGCAAGTTTATTGATGGAAATCAGATTCAAATGAAAGGAGGGAACACAAAGAACATTGGCCAAAATTAATTGAGAGGAGAAAACAAGTGTTCCTATATGAGTTACTGTGGCATGAGTGCCATTTGGTAAGTGCACTGTACGGTTTGTAACAGGTGAACAAGAGGTTAAAAATTGAGGAGAGCAAACCATATGGTCAGTTGCTCCGCTATCAAGAATCCAAGAGATGCCTTTGCCAGAAACAGAAAAGCAAACCGTTTTACCTGAAAGATCACTGACGGCAGAAGCACTACTAACATGATTAGCCAATGCAGGTGGTTTACTGCTGCTCAAAAGGGTCATAAGTTGCTGGTATTGATCTGAAGTGAGAGAGACACTGCTGGAGGAAGCAGCTTTCAGACTTTCTTGATGGGAAGATGCTAAGTTTCCTTTGGAAAAGATATGACGTTGCTCGGGTCTACCTGAGGATTGATCTGCCCTTTGCATTTTGCGACAAGTATCAATGGTGTGTCCTCGCCATCCATAATAATCACATTTGAGGTGCGATCGACAATTTTCTGTAGAGTGATTAGGTTTGTCACATTTTTCACATTTTAAGTTGGAGTTCTTCTTACCAGACCCAAAGTCCTTGTTGGAGTTGCGGAAGTTGTTGCGCACAGCAAGGGCAGCAGCCTCTGATGTGATTTCTTTGCTGCTAGTCATACCACGTTGTCGTTCATGCTGAAGAATAAGTGAATGTGCACGATTGACGGTGAAGAACGGTTCCATCAACAAGATTTGACCTCTCACAGCAAGATAGGACTCATCCAGGCCCATGTGAAATTTCATGGTTTTCTGATTGTCTTGATATTGTTGCACTTCTTTGATCGTGTCACAACTACAATCAGGAATTGCACAAAGAGCTGTGCATTCATCCCATAAACCTTTGAGTTTTGTGAAATAAGAGCCTATGGTCAGGTTCCCTTGCACACAATTGTGAATGGCTTCTTCTACGTGAAACAGATGTACAGTATTGACACGAGAAAACCTTTCTTTGAGATCAGCCCATATCTCATAGGCTACTTCATTGTAGATAACACTGGCTCCTATTTCTGGTGAGATCGAATTGAGAAGTTAAGACTTTACCAGATCGTTGCACCTAATCCATTGCTGGGCTTCCCTTTCGGAACCCTTTTTGGTTGGCCTTTTTATGGATCCATTGACAAACCCAAGCTTGTTTTTGACACTCAAAGTCGTTGTCCTAGCACGGCTCCATGTGTTGTAGTTGTCTTCATTCAATGGTTGAGAGACAAGATTTGCCCCTGGCTGATCTGAGTGATGAAGATAGAAGGGATCACTGGGATCATTATAGGCGTTGCCAGATTTTGAAGGTTCTGTATTGTCGGCCATGGATGGGTAGATAAGTTGTGGCTATTTTGACTTTGTTTGGAAAAAGCTTTTGTTCTTCTGTTGGTTACCAAGAGCATGAAGGCTCTGATACCATGATAAGAAATTGTGTTTTGTATATCTTAAAAAACAATAACAGTGTGTACAATGTATTTTATACAAGAGAAAAAGCAATCTAGATCCTAAAACTATGCCTAGCTTACTGCCTGCTTTATACATAAGGAAAGTATCAACGCATGATTCTTGGGATTGCCTTAATCAAGGCTAGCTGACTTTACTTCTTTCCTTAACATTTGCAATTTTTAAAGCTGTTAATACTATTTCTCTCTGTAAATGTTGTGTTGTGCTTGTTTGTACATATATATCAATAAACTCGAAGTCGGAGTTGTTGTCTCTTTCATCGCAATCCAGGTTGTATAATATCATGTAGTACTTGTTTTAGGACGACTATGTGGTTGTTGTTGGTGTTGCTGTTGTTGATGTCACTTGTGGAAATTCCACTAAACTCAACTCTTCTTTGGTTATAACCTGTCTATATAGAACTACTCCAAAGTCTCCAATGAATCTTAGCCATTACATTATATATCTTCAATGCATCTAGTTGACCTAACGATTAAGAAACAGGTTCCTACGACCTCGTTCATTAGAGAAAACCACCTCTCAGAGGTGATCTAATGAGCACTTACATATCAGCTATTAGATGAGGCATGAATTATTGATACGCATCCCATCAACTCTCACCTATTTTGCATCTCAACCATCTATATATGATCTAATAATTCGGATACGAGTCTACAAATTAATGTTTGATTAGAACACATTAATCGCACCATGAACATGCTTATATGGTTGTTTTTATTATGAATGACTAGTCTACTCGATCATCCTTCGAAACTAGTTGAGAGAGATGAACTCGCACCACATTTTATAACCTTCGAACCAAAACCCTAAACTAGATATGGATTTTCATAGTCTAACATGTAGGTCAAAGATAAATTGCCATAAAAAAAAAAAAATTTATGCATGTCAAAAAAATAAGAATAGTAGTTGCATTTTGTTTTTTTGCGTAGATAGGAATGGATCTAAGACTGTTCTTTGGTTTGGTTTTTACCGAACTGATCGACTACGGACCAAATTTTTTTAGTTTGATATACCGATTTTTATAATTCAAAAATCGAAAATCAAAACCAAAAAAAGTTGATAAACCGATTGATTATCGAAAATTATTATTAAAAAAAACTGAATCGATTATTACAAAAAAAACTAAAATATATACCGAAAAAAACTGAAAAAATTACCAAAATTTAGTTATATATGCTTATATAATACTATTATGTTAGTGATACAATAAATATTAAACTACTAATATCTTAAAAACTATAAGAAAATATGATTGTATAATGTTATCATATAAATATTATAAAAAATGTAAGTTAAGATATAGTCATTCTCTAATAAAGTAAATATTATTATTTTTAAGAAAATAAAAATATCATATTTAGCCATTTAAGTAAATAATGCATATATATATTTACTCATATTTATTGGTATATATACATACTAAATTAATAGGATATGTACTAATACATATTATTAAAGTAATTATACTAGTATATATTATTACTAATATTAATATTATTACAATTAATACTAGTACTATACTAAACTAAACTATCAATACTACTAGTGCATATATATATTCATTAAACATTATATTTTATGCATTATATTTGATTAAATTTTAATTTATATTGGTATATAATAATTAATATTATTATAATTAAACCAAAAATGAACTGAAAATATATCGAAATAAATTGAAAATGAACCGAAAATTGAAATTTACAGAAAATTACCAAACAAAAAAATATTGAAACTGAAAAATACTGAAATAAAAAATACCAAATTTTTTTGTTTTGATTTAATAAGCCCCAATACCGATCCAAACCGAAGCCCTAGATGAATCTATCATAATCCACGACAACTTAATTTTGTTCTTAAATGAAGTATTACGAAATTTTCAATTAAAAAAAAAAAAACAGAAGTTTTTGGAATGGATTTGAAATTCCCAAAAATGGGATATACTCGTTTAAAATTTTTATTCCATATTTAGAAAGTCCAACTAGAAAGAGCGCGTAAAATTACCTATAAAGCATGGGTACTTTTGGAATATCAAAACTGAGGAACAGTGGAACCGTGTCCAGCCTGTCGTTACAAAAAACTATTCGCTCCCATCAATACCAGCTCAAGGATATTCCCCTCCCTCTCTCTCTCTCTGAAACTTTCAAATACCAAATTCCAAAATATCCCAATTGTTTTTTTTGTTTGCATTGGAAACCCTAAATTCGATTCTTCGAGACATTGATCCATGGCTTCTCGTAGACGCATGCTTCTAAAGGTCATTATCCTCGGCGACAGCGGGTTAGTTTTGCTTAAACGAACGAAATTTCAAAGTTCTGAATGTCGTCTCTTGATTTTACACGAATGAAATCTCACCTTTGGTCAAATAGTTGCATGCATTAGATTTAGTGATAGAAATTTTTTCTTAACAGTTTAATTTTGTTTGTTATTGATGCTAAAGTTTTAAATTTTGATTTGTTAATATTAAAGAAAGTGTTTTTATGCTAATATCTGCTTTGTTCTTTCTTTTTTTCCTTAATTTGGCAGGGTGGGGAAGACATCGCTGATGAATCAGTATTGCCTGAAACCTAGATCTTGGATTTTCATTTTCATTTTTATTACATTTTGGATTTGTTTTGTTGGTTTGTTAATTTATTATGTATTTTTATCTCTTTCGATTTTAGGTATGTGAATCGTAAGTTTAGTAATCAGTACAAGGCGACAATCGGAGCGGATTTTCTGACCAAGGAGGTTCAGTTTGAAGATAGGTTGTTCACATTGCAGGTGAGAGAGCTCTGAGCATTCATTTTGTTTCTATTAATTCGAATGCCGCATTGTGCAATGAATATATGAACAATCATGATTGGTACCGCTCACTCTGTTTTCAGTTTGGTTGGTTTATAATGCTTGTATAGACAGTTAAACATTATGGGATTAATGAGAAAAGTTTCCACTATATCTCTCTTTGTCATTGATGTTGAAAGGCAAAGAATGACTTAAATGTAGTGATTGCTGTGAATGTATTTAATTATAAAAAAGTTAGTTTCAAAAGACCAAAAAAAGAAAAGGAAGGAAGACTAAAAATTTACTTTTATCAGTTTCAGAAACTTTTTTTTTTTTTCAAATACAACAACATATATTAGAAACAAACAGATTTGCTTCATGTTTGGATTTTCATCTAATTATAGTATTGACTATTGAAACCCTATCTAGCACATTCAGAAAGTAATGTGATGCAAGTATCCAATTGTTTTGCTTCTTTTTTGATGATGCTTGGCAGCAAAAAACTGAGTTTAAGTATAAAACTTTCATTTGGCAGAGAAATGTGGGATACTTTCACTTGTAAATTAGAAGGCTAACACCTTTTATTATTTATGTTTACAGATTTGGGATACTGCTGGGCAAGAAAGGTTTCAAAGTCTTGGCGTGGCTTTCTATCGTGGTGCAGATTGTTGTGTTCTTGTGTACGATGTGAACGTCATGAAATCATTTGATAATCTTAACAACTGGAGGGAAGAATTCCTGATTCAGGTAATTACCATAAGATTGGTTTCCTGGATAATCCCAAAAGCATATTGATTGACTGAAAGTTACATTTTTTGAATTTGATGTTTAGGCCAGTCCATCTGACCCTGAGAACTTCCCATTTGTTGTGTTGGGAAACAAGATTGATGTTGATGGCGGAAATAGTCGAGTGGTAGGCCATCTAAAAGTTGGAGGTTCTTTGTTGTTGTTGTTGTTCTAGGATGTATGTGCTTCTTTTCTTTTCTCATATTGTGTGCATATGGTTCTACTCTTCTGGCTGTAGGTTTCTGAAAAGAAAGCAAAGGCCTGGTGTGCTTCCAAGGGAAACATACCATACTTTGAGACCTCTGCAAAAGAAGGCTTTAATGTGGATGATGCCTTCCAATGTATAGCCAAAAACGCACTGAAGAATGAACCTGAAGAAGAAATGTAAGTATTCTGTACTTACCTGAATTGTCATTTTGCTTCCTACTCTACCTTCTCCCCTTCATTTTCTGCTTTTTTCCCCATGGAATTTAGTCCTTCTTCAATAATTTTAGTAAATATTTTATGCATGGGGGACTCTAATGAGATAATTATGTGAATAGGTGAAGAGATATATATATTTTTTTAAAGAGAAACAAAAATTTATTAAAACTCAAAAGATATGGATAAGGAATCCACTGTTGGGTTACAAAAAATCAGTATACAGAGTATCTAGGCTAACAGGATAATTTATAAAAAGGTGATGGTAGGCTACAGAATATGGATGGCAATTCTCTTCATATTTACTCCTCCCACAAGTTGATAGCTATACCTACTTTTATAAAGGCAGAGGAGTATCACTGGGTTATAGTTGCTTTTGATTATTAGTAATTATAGTCCAGTGGTATTTCTCGTCTTTTATCAAGGGTTCTTGCATTCAACCCATGGAGGGATGAGATTTATGTGGAGAGAGGCTACCTTATTGTTTAGATCACTTTTACCAATTAAATAATGATAAGAGATCATTCTATTTTAATGACTTATGACAAGAATGAATTATGTAGTTTACATCAGAGAAGTTCTTAACCAGAAAAATATAAATCCATTTCATTGTTTTGATTGAACTCTACCTTCCGATTTAATCCAACGGTAGCTGACCATCAAATTTTATTGGTCCACAGTGACTTGGTGAATAGTTCTGATCATAGCATTGGTATTGGGAAGCTAATTACCTTCACAAAAGTGTTCAATAGGGATAACAAAGTTTACACACAAATGCCTGTCTTGAAAAAAGAGAGACAGAAAAAGATAAGGAAATTGGTCTTGAAAGTTGGGGCCCATGATTGCTATTGTTTATGGATAAGGATCCTCTCCATTTCCACTTGAAATGGGGAAGAACGTCTTTAACATTAGCGGTCAGATCAGGATTGATGGTTCTGCACAAAGCATCAAAGTGGTGTTACATTTTTTTAAAATTTTGTGCAGAATGGTTTGGTTTTAAAATTTTGTCCAATACACACCATGCATTTGGAAATGAAGAATAAACTTCCAAATTTAGAATATCATTCTAAAATTTATAAAATGATTTTGTTTGAGTGTTTAGACCTATCACATTAGCATGATGACGTGGTATGACCGTCCTACACAAGTTTTTCTGACCCAATAGGCTGAAGCCAGTACGGATGAAAAGTTGCTTATGATTTTGTTGACAAATATAGTAGAACATAGTTATGATTTCATTTCTTGTGAGGTCCTCAGAAGACACCGAGTGCTGTTTCCTCTAATGCAGACCTCGGAAGGGTGTCTTCCTTTTTTGCTAGTAGAGGACCTGATAACAAAGAATGGCATCTCAGAAAGCCAGTGCTTGCACTTTCAATCTGCTCTTGGCTCGCTATGATGCCTACACTCTTAGTCTTTTCCTATTTCCTGTTTTTGGTTTAAACCTAAAGTTGATATTAGTAACAATATAATAAATAACACAAGTGCCACAAAGAGAAACATGACTTGTTACAGTAAATGAACTTTTTATAAGCTCCCTTGCTCCCACTTTTCTTTCCCACATCATGCAAATATTAAATTAGTAGGAATACTCAATTTGTCATGGGGTATTAATGAAACACTTTTGGACTTTTGTTTGTGGATAATGAAAGATACCTTCCTGACACAATCGACGTTGCGGGGGGAGGGAGGCAGCAAAGATCTACTGGCTGTGAATGCTGAAAGAGTTGCTGAATGGCGTAGCTCTTGTGGATTGCATTATGCAATTATTTGTCAATGTTAGTTGGTGATTTAAGAATCAGTAATCATAAACAGTTGATGATGATATAGAGAAGGTTACAGAAATTTCATTTGTATTATAAGTGGATTGGGATAAGTCGTCTTATTTACATTGTATTGTTTCTGTTTATATTTAATGATTGTATTTTGACTGTCAGTTGTTTCTTCTGGAAATGTATTGGTCAATTGGTCATATACTATAGCCGTGGGTTAGGGCTAAGGATATTGATTCTCGAGCTTTTGTTATGTTGTACTCGGTAGGCATCAGTTGCCAGAACCCTACTACATAGTTTTCATTAATTAAATGCTTAACCAAGTAGTTTTCATTAATTAAATGCTCAACCAAGTTGTGTTGGAGGAATTTTTCATTTTTTGAATGGGAAATGTTTTTAAAGAGTTTGACAACATAAGATGCTTGCATTACCAGACTGAATTTGGGTCGATGAGATTCACTTGCATGTATATTGTATAGGAAATAATGTTTTCTTACTAGAGAGTTCAAATATATAAAATACTTATGTTACTAAGTTATGAATTTGGGTAGTTGATTAGGTTGATTTTTGTTTGAGAGCTTGTTTTGTATTGGCTCCAAAAGCTATTGCTTGGTGACTCATTTGTACAATTTGTAGTTTTTATTTTTTCTCCATATTTACCTGAACAGGTAGCTATTGACTGACACGTAATGGACACTAGTGTTCCTCTGCCATATGACACGTGGCGTAGCTGATAGCCATTTTAGGTTTAACCCTTTAAAAATTAAACATCACTTTCACAACATCAAAGCTAAGAAAGGAAATTCTTATCCAAGCTGCCAAACACACGCAATATCTTCTACACCTCTTCTACGCAAAGCTTTCTCTAAAATCCAACAATGGAGGCTACCAAGGAACAAGAAGAAGCCGCTGATTTACTGCACCACATCCTCCCTCCGCGTCTCGAAGACGCAGGCCTCGAAGACTGTGCGCTTCCACCGGAATCCATCAAAGAAGCCTTCCTCAAAGCCGCCACCGCCGTGAAGTCACGCGCCACCTCGATCTTCACCTCCGACGAAGAAACCCAAGACGATGATTGCGTCATCGACCCCTGGACGGCCGCCGACGACCGGTCAGACGCGGTGATCGGAGCCGGGACGGAGGTTCGGCCGTCGGGACCTTGCGGCGGCGAGAAGGGTGTGTGGGTGGGGGTTGGTGGAGATGAGGAGGAGAAGAGGGATAAGGTGATTGTGGGAGGTGAAGATGTGAGAGAGGAGGGTAGAGATAGGGCTTGTGTGGATGGGTTTGTTGGGTTAGAGATTGGAGAGAATAAGAAGAATAAGGTCAAAAATGGTGGTGGTGATGAAGAAGATGATGAGGAAGAGAAAGATGGTGAAGGTCCTATTTTGGTTGGAGGTTATGTTTAAAACCATAATTACATTTTAGTTTTGCTAAGTTTTGTTTTAATTTTTTGGATGTCTTAACTTTTAATTAGATTTTGGATTGGATGTTGTTGTAATGCATAGTAGAAATGTATAATGAGCTATTCCAACTCTTGTTGAGGTATATACACAAATTTTGTTGCAATTGGTTTGAAGACTTTATTGATACTTGCACTTTTTCTTCTGTTTTTAAGATGGGAAATGTATGTTAATATTCAGTCAGCCTTGGATTTCTCTAAGTTGATGGATTTGATTGGAGTCATGACTTAATTAGTTTGTGATATGAGAGTTTCAAAGCATGGTCCTCTTGTTTTTGTTATGCAAAGCTTCACAGTGAAAAGGATTCTAAACAAATTGAGGAAGAGTTGATGCGTCTACTATTAAAGCTTTAGAAGATCTGTTTAGTGTTTGATTGTTGAAATGGGATAGTTATGAAGATGGAATCATCAATCAAGCAATGGAATTTCAGTTTGAATTTGGTTGTGACATAAAAAGAGATTATGTACTTGTTGGTAAGCAGGTTTCAATGGCATTGACATTGTTGGTAAAGGGATGATGATAAAAGGATGAAGATTTGTGTTGGCAAGTTCAAGTGTTATGAGAGGAATTTGATTCATTGAGCATTTGAGCTTGAGTGACTCTTAAGTTTTATTAGTTTGGACGACATTCCATGCTTGAAGTTCTACTTTTATCATATCTTTATGGATGTTCATACATTAATAAGGGATTCACATTCATCAATGAAAGTTCTACTTTTATCATATCTTCATGGATGTTCATACATTAATAAGGGATTCACATTCATTAATGATTAAAGAAAAAAAAAATGTCTAATTTGGTTGCAATGAAGAACTTGTAAAATCAAGGTCTCTGCAAAGATGAAAGAATGTCAGTCCATCAACTTCAAGTGGATGGTCGCCACACCATACTCTGCTATACTTTACACACTCAGATTCCAGTGTTGTATAATATAACAAAAAACAATCCACAAAATCAGATTCTACCTGCTTTTTTAAAAGATCTGTTGTGATTTTTTATACTGATTTCTGAAAGTTAGTTGAAATTTCTGCCTTAATTGATAAAAAAAAAAAAAAAAAAAATAAATGCAGCTCCATTTTCTAGGAAATAAAATATACATACATAGTGAGATACAGAAATTAATTTGACTTAATCACGTGTGATGATAATGTTATTATTATTAATTCTGTCTAAGGGGATAGTAAGCAGTTAAGCACAGATCAAACTTGTTCCTTCCTCAAGGCTCAAGCTTTGTGGACCGCTTGACTAATTTGTTTTGATTGATAACGACTAACAGGTACCTGTTAGGTGCACTATTGCTATAACTTACACTTGGTAATGGAAAATAAGCTTCACTAATTTAATTGATGCACAGATTTTCAACTCTCACCTGCATTTTTGTTGAAGTGGGTTTGTCTTGATCATATGGCAAATACACTTTTATATATATAATATTTGTTTCTTAGAAGAGAGATGGCTGCTAATTAAATTAACTCTAATCCTTAACATTACATAACGTAAAATCATTATTTTTCACTCTAGAACGAAACAATATGTTGTACAGGTCCTCACAGATGGATGATTGGGGGTAATACCATTTTGGGGTGACTAGATCATGAGTCGGACTATCCTACATTCTTTGTGTTTGTGTGTTTTGAGTACTTTCATGATATGTTTGAACGAGACAATCTGAAAGCACTGAAATATTTTTTATAATGGAATTATAAAAAAAGCAACATATGATAATATTGTGTTGTGAAATTTCTAATTTGCACATTTCCCAATGATTCATTATTATTTGGCAAGGGAAAGCGGATTTATCATTTATGAGATGATGAAAATAATCTCACTCCTCCTGAGAAAGTAAGTTGGGAATAGGACAGATCATATATATATATATGAGAGAGAGAGAGAGAGAGAGAGAGAGAGAGAGAGAGAGAGAGAGAGAGAGAGAGAGAGAGAGAGAGAGAGAGAGAGAGAGAGAG
>QANW01003663.1:901304-911577 GCA_003254865.1 Dryas drummondii
GAGAGAGAGAAGAGGAGAATGACAAGTAGAGTGTAAGAGGGAGTATATGCGTGACAAAGCAGAGCTCATTTCTGATAGCTTTTCGGTTCTTTATGGAAAGAAGCTTCTTAGTACTTTCATCTCTGGGTGATGCAGTTATCAACACCATTCAGTTACCAACACCATATATAGAGAAACAAGCAACTAGCTCTAAGTGGAGCACAAGTCCATATAGGAACTGGGTTTTCTTTTTGGTAGAGTTTTTATTTGTTCTGAGGTTTGGTTTGAGGAAATACAAGCTTGGGGAAGTTTGATATTTTGGATATCGATCAGATGGCTGAAATTGGATTACAGTGGTTGAGTCTAAGGTGGGTTGCAATGGTTGTGATTGGTTTTCTTGTTGTTGTAGCTGCTTCAGTAGTTGCTTCAGCACAAGAAACTTTGAAACAAGATGCTTCAAGTTACAGTGGGAGTCAAAAGTCTCAATCTGAATATCTAACCAGAGTGTTAAGCTTTCTATGGCAACCGGGTCAATTGGGTTATGAGCATGTTTGGCCTGTAAGTCTACTTTTCATTCCCTTCTTGATTAGTTTTTCTCTTATAATATTTTTGAAATGTTATTGGTGCACTTTTGATGTGGTGAAATTGGATATGCAGGAAATGGAATTTGGCTGGAAAATTGTAGTTGGTACCATAATTGGATTCATTGGAGCTGCTTTTGGGACTGTAGGTGGAGTTGGTGGGGGTGGCATTTTTGTTCCAATGCTCACTTTGATTATCGGATTCGATGAGAAATCATCAACAGCAATATCAAAGTGTAAGTCCTTTCTCACAAGCCTTTCCCTCTTTTTCAGTTTCAGTTTACACCTGCAATAGAAGCTTCACATCTTTGCAGAATGTATAGTTCAGTTAGGGACCCCCAAGATCATCCCAGTCAGTCTGAAACTTTATACTACTACTTGGAGCTTCTGGTTTATACTTAATGTTATAATTCAATCATTTTATACTTTGGTTCTCTTTTCCAATCTTTTATATTAATTGTATTTGACTACTTGTCACCGGCCTTCTTTCAGCCTTGTGGTTAAGTGCATGCACGAAACCTCAAGGTCCCGATTTCGAAGGCTGGTGCAGCCGGGTGAACAAATTATTTGACTACTTGTTTGAGTGGAGGGTGTGTAACTGATTGGAGCTTGAGTGCCTTAATTTCAATTAGACGCTCTCTTGCTTTCACCAAATGATGTCTCTCTCTTTCCCATATTTACTCACCATCCATAAAATTGATAAATTGGGAAGTTGGCTACCTTTTCACTTTTCAAATGTGCCTTACTGCAATTATGCATGCTTCTGTCTGGTTGGTCAGGTATGATCACTGGTGGAGCAGCTGCAACTGTTTTCTACAATTTAAGGCTAAGGCATCCCACACTCGAGCTTCCCATCATTGACTATGACTTGGCGCTTCTGTTCCAACCAATGCTTATGCTTGGAATCAGTATCGGAGTTTCTTGCAATGTGATATTCGCAGATTGGATGATCACGGTGTTGTTAATTATTATTTTCTTAGGTAAGACTATATGAAATTTCTTGTTTCATCTTGAACAACTTCTTTGAGTCTCATACTGATTACCTGCTGCAGGCACATCAACTAAGGCATTCTTGAAGGGTGTTGAGACATGGAAAAGAGAAACTATACTAAAAAAGGTAGTCTTGAAATTTTTTCATTAGGTTGATTTGTATATTTGGCTTAACTTAATCAAACCCTGATCCTGGTTCACTACATTTTGATTTTCAGGAGGTTGCCAGACTAATGCAGTCAAATGGTGAGTTGATCAATCATTTTCTGTTTGCTAGAAGTGGTCTTTCACCTATCCAAATTTGGATGCCTAAAATGAATTCTTCACCACGATGTTATATGAAATTTTTTACACAGGTAATGGAAGTGAAGAAGTTGAATACAGGCCTCTACCAGGTGGCCCAAGTATCAAGGAATCTAAAAATCAGGAGGTATAACTTTTGCAGCCTGAATTTCCCTTCACACAAGTTTTAGAGACTGACTTTATGACCTTCTCAGGTTTCTATTCTTGAAAATGTTCACTGGACGGCTCTGGCACTACTTGTTGCTGTCTGGGTCATAATACTTGCATTGCAGATTGCCAAGGTTTTTCTCTACTATGTGGTTGATTTTCTTTAGATACTTATAACTTGGTGCTCCCATTGCTTTTATGCATTGAGGAGTCAGATTGATTACAAACTTGTTTGTTGGACACAGACTTATACCACAACTTGTTCAGCGGCGTATTGGGTATTAAATCTCTTGCAGGTACCTTCTAAAAATATTTCGCACTTCAAATACCAGCCTCATTATGAGCTTGAATAATTGAATTGTGGTTCAAAAGCATCATTTTTGGCTTTTTTTTTTAATTTTTTCAAAATTTCTTAGATCCCTGTGGCTTTTGGAGTAACTTTATATGAGGCAGTCAACCTGTACAAGGGACACAGAGTGATTGCATCCAAGGAAGAATCAGGCACAAATTGGAAAGTGCATCAGCTTGTTCTTTATTGTGCATGTGGCATCACAGCTGGTATAGTTGGTGGATTGCTTGGTCTTGGTGGAGGCTTCATTTTGGGTCCTCTTTTTCTGGAGCTGGGAATCCCACCTCAGGTGAATTTTATACTTCCTCTTGATGTTTAATAAGTGAAATATTTGTCTGACCAGAAAATAGTGAAATAGTTGAGGTTGTGTTTCTTTAATTTCCTCAAACATTCCAGCATTCAATTATCCCATTAAGAAACGGACCATCTTTCTCTTAGAAGTTAAAACAGCTCAAAGGGTACATGTTTGAATACACCACATGCACATTCAGGCCAAAAATAAGCACGTACTACATTCACAATGCAGGTGTCTAGTGCCACTGCCACATTTGCAATGACATTTTCTGCATCCATGTCTGTTGTTGAGTACTACCTCCTCAAACGTTTTCCGGTTCCCTACGGTAACCTTCTTATCCATTCAAGTTTCTGTCAACAAATGTTGAATGGTAAGAAGACAAATTCTATTTTTTTTTTCCCCTTCAATAATTTGATGTTGGCTCTGGTCATTGTTAATTCATCTTGCAGCTCTCTACCTTGCTGTTGTGGCCAGCTTTTCTGCCCTTGTAGGGCAACATGTGGTGAGAAAGGTGATCAGCATATTAGGGAGAGCATCTATAATTATCTTCATTCTGTCCACAACAATCTTTGTCAGTGCAATATCACTTGGTATGTATCATTCATATACATGTAGACATGCACCACTTTATGTTTTTTCAAGTCCTGCCCATGATTTGGTTTTTGGTTCCTTTTTATTTTCCTCCTGAGGATTAATTGAATGGATAACTAATTTGTTTTTCATACAGGTGGGGTTGGAATAGCAAATATGATTGAAAAGATTGAGCACAAAGAGTACATGGGATTTGAAAACATCTGCACTTAGCAAGCCTAGTTTTCTAAGTAACTTCTGGCTCTCACTTTCCCAATCTCAAACAACAATGCAATATACTCTCTAAGCTTCAATATAGTTCTGACTTGGCATAAAAATTTTTGATCTTTTTTTCAGAGGAAATGTGCAACTTTGACTGTATAGTTGGGTACTGAATGATAAGTTGTTGGACCTAATAAAGCTGGTCCTATAAGTTATCACTAGTAAGAGAGGGAAGAAATATGTCTGTTCTGAAACTATATCAAAAGTCATCCATTTCCCTTTGGAAAAATAAAACACATGTGGGCCCTTTTGGTAACCGTTTTTATTTTTAGTGTTCTATTTTTTGGATATGGATTTTTTGCTTTTCTTACTTGATTTTTAATCATAATTGTGTATTTATTATCCAAGAATAGAGAGTAAATGATGAAATAAATTCTTAACACTTTTTAAATGTGAATGAAATTACAAAAATTCTTATATTAATATTATACGTTTAACATTAAAACAAACAAAAACAAGATAAACAAATAATTAAAATCTTAAAAAAAAAAATTGAAAGAGAGGGATGATTGAGATGAGAGATGGAGGAAAGGGAAAGAAAATGAGAAGAAAAACAAGATAAATAGGGAATCCAAATCTCTATTTAAAATTAGAGGGAGAAAGAGGGAAGATAGAGATGAGATTTGAGAAGGAGATGAGAGATGGAAGACGAGGAGGACAAATGAAGAGCACATAAATTGGTTTTTAAAACTAAAATCTAAAATCTAAAAACTGGTAAATGGTTTGTAGTCATAGTTTCTCTATCTCTCTCTTTCTCTCTCATTTCTCTCATTTCTCTCTTCTTTCTCTGCCCTCTATTCAACTAAAGGAACAACCCTCTTTTCAATTAAAGAAACAAAAGCGACATGAAAAGGACCCATAACTGCTTTTTCCATTAATCTCGAGCAGCTACAATGCTAGTTGGATGATGAAATAACAGCTCATTCCTTTGAATAAATGCTTTCACACTTTTACGAGGGGAGGGGGGGACTTAGGCTATAGCAGGCTGCATTCAACATGTGAGAACTGAGAATATAATAATGTCCTTAACATTATTGGTACAAATTATGCCAATTTCTTTGGCTTTCAGTGTAATTAAAGCAGTTCATGATCATGTCAAATGGACACAAATTTAATTCCCTTGTATTTTTGTCATGCAAATAGACAAACAACTTTCCTTGTATTACTGGCCTTGTTGAGTTATTTCCCTCGTATAGTTGTATGTTACAAATAAAGCAAGTATGAAAAGGCTTAATCTTTAGTTGGCTAGTACTTTTATTGAAAGTGTTTTTTTTTTTTTAATCACAAATGATTTCATCAATATATCAATTTGGTGCTTAAAATGATCGTCATTTTCGCTCAATGTGGTCTTTCTTATTTATCACCGCACATTAATTTCATCCCTCCATTATCTTCTATAAAAAATAACCAATTCACGTCATCATTTTCCTATTTTTTTTTTTAATTCTCTAACTTAATATTTTCATGAAAAATAGCTCGAGAGTCCAAAAAATCTTACGAACTACTCTTGACTAGTATTATTTTCCTATGACCACAATTTCAGGATTCAACTTTCAAAAATTTTAATCAAAATTCTAACATCTCCAAATAATTCTCAATAATCCAAATTAAATTCTAACAACCTCTAATAATTCTCTAAAAATTATATTAACCTCAAATAAATCCCATAAATCCACAAAAAATCATCGTTGTCCCAAAATCATTTAGAAAATTTTTTGGGGTCTCATGCTTAATTGATAGAGTCCCTAAAAACCTTGTTTTTCTTGATCCAGTACAAAAAAACCTGCATGCTCAATTGATAAAGCCCTTAATAGTTGTTTGATTAAAGGTTGTTGGGATTAGCAATTTTGTTGACGGTGCTTTCAATTGATAGAGCGATTATGTGTATCAATACACAAATTATCTAAGACTTAACTTTTAGAATTAACAGTTTTTGTGCTCTAAACATTCAATAGAACGCTAATTGACTAGTGATAGAATAAGCTTTCATGAATTGTCAATTGATATAGTACTAGGTCAGTGTATTGATAAATTATTTAAGTTCTTTGTCTTTGTCTAATTGTTTTGCTGATCCGTACACTCGAGATCTGTGATCTCTCTCACTAGGAGTGCTGGATCATTTAGTTCATCCAGTTGCTTGTGTTTCTTTATAAATACATCCTTATAGCTACTATTGATCTTTGGAGAATTTTTCTAAATGATTTTGGAGACAATGAAATTTTTGGGTGGTTTTATGTAATTTAATTGAGGTTGACATAATTTTTGAAGCATTATTAGAGGTCAGAATTTAATTTGGATTATTGAGAATTATTTGAAGATGTTAGAATTTTTATTAAAATGTTTGGAAATTAAATCCTAAAATTGAGGTCATAGAAAAATAGTACTACTCGAGAAGAGGTCGTAGGATTTTTCGGACTCCTGAACTATTTTTAATAAAATTTTGAAGTTAAGAGAATTTTATAAAAAAAGAAAGTAGAAAAATACTGACGTGGACTGGTTTTTGACGAAAAATGTAACAAAGGGACCACATTGATGTACGGTGGTAAATATGGAAGACCATATTGAGCGAAAATGAACTTTAAGGACTAAGTTGATATATTGGTAAAAGTTAAGGGACTACTTGTGATAAAAAGTCTTTATTGAATAATCAAACATGAGGGTAAGCCTCACCAAAAAACATGAGGGTAACCAATGTAACAAAAAACAAAATGCTGCTATTTGTACACCAAATTTCTCTTACTACACATCCATTTTTCTTTTTTATTATTTTTATTTTTCAAAACACACTTAAAATATTTAAAATACTCTCATTTACACACAAGAAAATACAAAATTAAAACCGGCCTAGTCAGCCCACCCCCGACACCAACGCTAACTCCGGCCACTGTCACCGACCTCCCTTCCTTGACAAAATGATTTATCCAACTCAAGTTCAACAAAAATTCCTTTTTTTATTAAATGACACATTTAACCCTCACCAATTTCTTTCATCTTTTCTCAAACTTCACAAAGTTTAAAAGTGGCAAATTCGAATGGGGTTTCTTGTAAGTAAATTCAAAAAGTGGGAAAATCAAATTTGTAACTTTTTATTTTCACTCCTGTCTTTTCAACTTTCTTAAACACGTGGTGTGAGTGTGAGTGCTTCCATATTCCATTTACAAAAAGAAAACAAAAACATTACACATGAATCTAGAAATTAGAATCATCAATACTGAAATGAATGAACTTTTGGCCGGGCAACTTGAAACACTATTGATTTTTTCACCAAAATATCACGTGCATGGCTGATTGTTGGCTGCTTTACCAAAAAAACACGTGGATGCCCTTAAAACGTACAGGGAGTACTCTGTGTGTGTCAGTGTGTGGTTACAGTCACGTACTAATCAACTTTAGCTATCTAGTCCATATAATATATGAGGTTACATTTTTGAGACAAAGCATTCCCATTAAAACACAAAATATCTGCTGCGAAAATCCAGTTCATATTACAATAAAATTGTATGTATTTCAGGAAATACACGTACCATAATTAAATAAGCAGAGAGAGAGAGAGAGAGAAATTTACTGGTTTAGAGCCATGTATGGATGAGTCAGTTCGAGCAAGCTCAATATATTTTCCTGGTTTGACTGACTAGTTTCATATGCTCCAGCTTGTGCATGTTATGTGTCGGTGACCATGCAATTAACATGTGTTATATGTTTATGCATGCATTCAGACAAGAGTTGCTAGTAATTCTACTTTCTAGGTTTTGGGCTATAAAACATTAGAGAGTGACCTCTTTTTTCAGCTAAATTAGAGAGTGAGGGAGATCAACAACAACACCTACTCTCTTTTTTTTGTCAGAGTTTTTGAATATTTGGTCCGACTTTTGGTTTGTCAAGAAATAGATCATCAGATGGCTGCGGTACTTGGATTACAATGGTTGATTTCAACAACATTGGTTGTTACTAGTTTTCTTGCTGTTGTAGCTGCTTCAGCACAAGAAAGCAGCTTGGAACAATTAGATGCTGCTTCAACTACTTCAAGTTACAATATTAATGGGAGTGGAAAGTTTCAGTCTGTTAGGTTGGGTACTTATGAGCATGTTTGGCCAGTAAGTCTAGTTTAATTTCATTCCCTTCTTCATCATGAGCTTTTTTTCTTATAATATATATATATATATTTGGAAATATGCATGATTCCTTTCTTTTTAGAGGAATGATATATATATATAATTTCATTCTCCTTCGTGCCTTCTATCTTTTAATTTGTGTCTTCTTTTTTTGTTTTGCAGTAGAGTCTCATGGTCGGAGCAGTTTAATTTTTAAATCACTATTTAAAGATATCTTTATAAAAAATTAATCAAATAAGAAATTATTTAGTCATCTAACTCTTATCAAATAAATAGACAGTAAATCTAAATGTTAATTATTAAAACTATCTATTTGTTTGATGATAATTCTAATCATAAAATTAAATTGCAGAATAAACAATAGAGAAGACAACTAGCACGTACTCTCAAAAAAAAAAAAAAGGCTTTTGGATGTGGCAAATTAGGGGAATTTATGCCGAGAGAAAGATTTACATATATATCAACACCTTGTATAGTGATTTAGAAAGTGTTGCGCCTTTTTACCCATTACTTGTTGATTTTGGGGGATGCTCCAATATCTTTCATAATAGACAATTCACATATTGGGCAAAATGTTTATGCATTAAGCTTCCCAAAATCTTGCTCAAGTATTTTTCAAAACGGTTTTAATTTATACATACAAGAAAATTGATGCTAGAGAGTTTGTCATGCATGTTATATTCCAAGACTGTCTATTTAGACAATTGATTTGGCTAATGTGCATGTGGTCCAGATTTTACAGTTTGCATCGCACCACAACATGGCAAATATATGATAAAAAGACATTACCCGATGTATATGATCTCTTATCAAGAGAGATCCCTTTAAAAAAAATATATATGAAGGGATAATATTGTAAGGGCCTGCTTCGATCGTACTGTGGTCCAATGTTCCAAAGGTCTAAACCACTAGTCTTTAGCTAGATCATCATTTAAGAATCATATATATAGATATATATATATATAAATAAGAAATCAATCAAATAAGAAATTATTTAACTATTTAATTATTGTTATAATCATTTTAATAGTTATTACAAACATTCGGTTGGTTCATTTAGTTAGTTATAGTTAATTTTTCATTTTTAGAGGAATTAAATAGTTCATTTTTCATTTTTAAAGAATGATATATTTTTAAGGGTTAATTTCATTTCAGTAACTCAAGTTTGCTTCAAATTTCAATTTAGTACCTTATGTTTAAAATCTTGCAATGTCATACATCATTTTTTCAATTTGTTGCAATGTCATAACTCCGTTAGTATGGCTATTAAAAGATTTCTTCAATGCTGATGTGGTACTTATGTGGCACTCCTACAATGCTGACTGGATACTACGTGGTCTGACAACATGACACATTATGCCACATGGCATAAAAAATAATTTAAAATCTAAAAAATGAAAGAAAACAAATTAATAATTACGTGTCATGTTTCTAGATTTTTAATTATTTTTATGTCACGTGGCATGACATGGTCTGTTATCATATCACGTGACATTTAGTCATCATTATGAGAGTGTCATGTAAGTGTCACATCAGCATTTAAGAGAGCCATACTGACGGAGGTATGTCATTGCAACAAATTGGAAAAATGAGATATCATATTGTAAAATTTTAAACATAGGGTACTAAATTGAAATTGAAGCAAACTTGAGTTACTGAACTGAAATTAACCATATTTTTAAACGAGGCCTTAAAAAATAGGCATAAATTCAATTTAGACACATAACTATATATGCTATTTCAATAGGATTCACGAACTTTCAAATATTTCAAATATATACCTGATTTATTATGTAAATTGAAAAATGAAATTCCGTCCATCAATTTATTGAGAGATCAGTTAAATGTCAGCTTGGCTTTTGCTAATGGAAATTAATTGGCGACGTGACACCAACTTAGCATACATTTCTCGCCAAATGAGCAACACATGTCCACTTGACACGAGCTCACACATCTATCATCTCTTTCCTGCTAATCGAACGCTCTCCTGACTATTTAGTCTCCAAAAAACATCACGTTTTTCCCCAAATTCGAATATAAATCCCTTACTTGTGTTCAACGAGCGAGAAAGAGATGATGAGTTTGTGGACACGTGTCAGGGGTTAGGTGGACCTATGTCGCTCATTTGGCGGGAAATGAGCGACACCGGTCCACTTAACCCCTGACATGGGCCCACAAACTCTCTCTCTCTATTATTATTATTATTAAATTGTGGGGCCTATGTCGCTCATTTGACATGAAATGTTTGCTGAGATAGTGCTACATCGCCAAGTAATCTCGGTCAGCAAAAGCCAAGCTGTCATTTAACTAATCTCTCAACGAATCAATGTATAGAAATTCATTTTTCAATTTAGATAATAAATTGGGTGTATATTTGAAATATTTTAAAATTTATGAACCTCGTTAAAATAGTTTATATAGTTATGTATCTAAATTGAATTTATGCCTAAAAAATAAATATTTCCATATCATTAGACTGCGAGGGGTGGTGCCACAGAACCCCTTGAGCAGCCTGTTTGGTACAATGGAGCCCGACAATATTAGTTTATCGGCATTTTGCACCAATTAATGATCGAAAACCAAACCCAACGTACTTTTGGGCCCCGACCCTTACCCAAAAAAAAAAAAAAAAAAAAAACCAACCCCAAAACCTAAAATACCCTAA